>JAUNZM010001605.1:0-80110 GCA_033459285.1 Clamator glandarius
GGGGCCCTAGGGGCCTCTAGAAGTGTCTGGGGGATTTCAGAAGGGTTCTGGGGAGCTCTTGAAGGGTCTGCGGGCTTTTAGAATGGTCCTTGGGGGCTCTAGAAGGGTCTGGGGACCACTAGAGGGGGCCTGGGGACCTCTAGAAGGGTCTGGGGTATTTTAGAAGGGTCATGGGGAGCTCTAGAAGGGTCTGGGGGCTTTTAGAAGGGTCCTGGGAGACTCTAGAAGGGTCTGGGTGCATTTAGAAGGGTCCTGCGGGTCTCTAGAAGCGTCTGGGGGCTTTTAGAAGGGTCCTGGGGGGTTCTAGAAGTCTCTGGGTGCTTTTAGAAGGGTCCTGGGGGCCTCTAGAATTGTCTCCGGCCTTTTAGAAGGGTCCGGGGAGGCTCTAGAAGGGTCTGGGTGCTTTTAGAAGGATCCGGGGAGTGTCTAGAAGGGTCTGGGGCTTTTAGAAGGGTCCTGTGGAGCTCTAGAAGGGTCTGGGGTCTTTTAGACGGGTCCTGGGGGGCTCTAGAATGGTCTGGGTGCTTTTAGAAGGGTCCTGGGGGGTTCTAGAAGGTCTGGCGGCTTTTGGAAGGGTCCTGGGGAGCTCTAGAAGGGTCTGGGGCTTTCAGAAGGGTCCTGGGGGTCGCTAGAAGTGTTTGGGTGTATTTGGAAGGGTCCTGGGGAGCTCTAGAAGGGTCTGGGGTCTTTCAGAAGGGTCCTGGGGGCATGTAGAAGGGTCTGGAGGATTTTAGAATGGTCCTGATGGGCTCTAGAATGGTCTGGGGGCATTCAGAACGGTCCTGGTGGCCTCTAGAAGCGACTGGATGTATTTAGAAGAGTCCTGGGGGGCTCTAGATTAGTCTGGGGGCATTTAGAAGGATACGTGGAATCTCTAGAATGGTCTGGGGTTTTTTAGAAGGGTCCTGGGGGGCTCTAGAAGGGTCTGGAGGCTTTTAGAAGGGTCCTGGGTGGCTCTAGAAGGGTGTGGGGGCTTTTAGAAGGATCCGGGGAGGGTCTAGAACGGTCTGGGGGGTTTTAGAAGGGTCCTGGGGGGTTCTAGAAGGGTCTGGGGGATTTTAGAAGGGTCCTGGTGGTCTCTAGAAGGATCTGAGGGATTTTAGAAGGGTCCTGGGGAGCTCTAGAAGGGTCTGGGTGCTTTTATAGGGGCCCTGGGCATCTCTAGAAGGGTCTGGGGGCTTTTAGAGGAGTTATGGGGGGCTCTAGAATGGTCTGGGGGCTTTTAGAAGGGTCCTGGGATGATCTAGAAGGGTCTGGGGGCTTTCAGAAGGGTCCTGCGGGCCTCTAGAAAAGTCTGGAGGCTTTTAGAAGGTCCTGGGGGACTCTAGAAGGGTCTGGGGGCATTTAGAAGGGTCCTGGGGGTCTCTAGAAGGGTCTGGGGGATTTTAGAAGGATCCTGGGGGCCTCTAGAAAGGTCTGGGGGCATTTAGAAGGGTCCTGGGGTGCTCTAGAAGGGTCTGGGGGCTTTCAGAAGGGTCCTGAGGGGCTCTAGAAGGGTCTGGGGGGCTATTAGAAGGGTTCTTGGTGCCTCTAGAAGGGTCTGGGGTCTTTTAGAAGGGTCCTGGGAGGATCCAGATGGGTCTGGGTACTTTTAGAAGGATCCGGGGAGGTTCTAGAAGGGTCTGGGGGCGTTTAGAAGGGTCCTGGGAGGCTCTACAAATGTCTGGAGGGTTTTAGAATGGTCCTGGGGGCATCTAGAAGCGTCTATGGGCTTTTAGAATGATCCGGGGAGGCTCTAGAAGGGTCTGGGAGGTTTTAGAAGGGTCCTGGGGTTCTCTAGAAGGGTCTGGGTGCTTTTAGACGGGCCCTGGGCTCTCTAGAAGTGTCTGGGGGCATTTAGAAGAGTCATGGGGGGCTCTAGAATGGTCTGGGGTCTTTTAGAAGGGTCCTGGGGGGCTCTAGAAGGGTCTGGGGGATTTTAGAAGGGTCCTGCGGTCCTCTAGAATAGTCTGGATGCTTTTAGAAGGGTCCTGGGGGGCTCTACAAGGGTCTGGGGGCATTTAGAAGGGTCCTGGGGGGCTCTAGAAGGGTCTGGGGGATTTTAGAAGGGTCCTGGGGGCCTCTAGAAGGGTCTGGGTGCTTTTAGAATGGTATTAGGTGGCTATAGAAGGGTCTGGGGGCTTTTAGAAGGGTCCTTGGGGGCTCTAGAAGGGTCTGGGGACCATTAGAGGGGCACTAGGAGCCTCTAGAATGGTCTGGGTGATTTTAGAAGGGTCCTCGGGAGGTCTAGAATTGTCTGGGGGCTTTTAGAAAGGTCCTGGGAGGCTCTAGAAGGGTCTGGGGGCTTTTAGTAGAGTCCTGTGTGTCTCTAGAAGGGTCTGGGTGCTTTTAGAAGGGTCCTTGGGGGCTCTAGAAGGGTGTGGGGACCACTAGAGGAGCCCTGGGGGCCTCCAGAGTGGTCTGGGGTATTTTAGAAGGGTCCTGGGGAGCTCTAGAAGGGTCTGGGGGCTTTTAGAAGGGTCCTGGGAGACTCTAGAAGGGTCTGGGGGCATTTAGAAGGGTCCTGCGGGTCTCTAGAAGGGTCTGGGGGCTTTTAGAAGGGTCCTGGGGGGCTCTAGAAGGGTCTGGGGGCTTTTAGAAGGGTCCTGGGGTGCTCTAGAAGGGTGTGAGGGCTTTTAGAATGGTCCTGGGGGCATCTAGAAGGCTCTGGGGGCTTTTAGAAGTGTCCTGTGGGCCTCTAGAAGTGTCTGAGGGATTTTAGAAGGGTCCTGGGAGGCTCTGGAATGGTCTGGGTGCTTTTAGAAGGATTCGGGGAGGGTCTAGAAGAGTCTGGGGGCATTTAGAAGGGTCCTGTGGGGCTCTAGAAGGGTCTGGGTGCTTTTAGAAGGGTCCTGGCGGGCTCTAGAAGGGTCTGGGTGCGTTCAGAAGGGTCCTGGGGAGCTCTAGAAGGGTCTGGGGTCTTTTAGAAGGGTCCTGGGTGGCGCTAAAAGCGTCTGGGTGCATTTAGAAGGGTCCTGGGGAGATCTAGAAGGGTCTGGGGGCTTTCAGAAGGGTCCTGGTGGCCTCTAGAAGGGTCTGGATGCTTTTAGAAGAGTCCTGGGGGGCTCTAGATGGGTCTGGGGACATTTAGAATGGTCCTGGGGGGCTCTAGAAGGGTCTGGGGGAGTTTAGATACGTCCTGGGGAGCTCTAGAAGGGTCTGGGTGCTTTTAGAAGGGTCCTGGGAGACTCTAGAAGGGTCTGAGTGCTTTTAGAAGGGTCCTTCGGTTCTCTAGAAGGGTCTGGGTTCTTTTAGAATGGTCCTGGGGGGCTCTAGAAGTGTGTGAGGTCTTTTAGAAGGGTCCTGGGGGCATCTCGAAGAATCTGATGGCTTTTAGAAGGGTCCTGGGGGCCTCTAGAAGTGTCTGGTTGCTTTTAGAAGGATTCGGGGAGTGTCTGGAAGGGTCTGGGGGCTTTTAGAAGGGTCCTGTGGGGCTCTAGAAGGGTCTGGGAGCTTTTAGAAGGGTCCTGGGGGCCTCTAGAAGGGTCTGGGTGCTTTTAGAAGGGTCCTGGGGAGCTCTAGAAGGGTCTTGGGGCTTTTAGAAGGGTCCTGAGGGCGCTAGAAGTGTCTGGGTGCTCTTAGAAGGGTCCTGGGTGTCTCTAGAAGGGTCTGGGGGCTTTTAGAAGGGTCCTGGGGGCCTCTAGAAGTGTCTGGAGGCTTTAAAGAAGGGTCCTAGGGGGTTCTAGAAGGGTCTGGGGGCATTCAGAAGGGTCCTTCGGGCCTCTAGAAGGGTCTGGAGTCTATTAGAAGAGTCCTGGGGGGCTCTAGATGGGTCTGGGGTCATTTAGAAGGGTCCTGGGGGGGCTCTAGAAGGGTCTGGGGGCTTTCAGAAGTGTCCTGGGGGGCTCTAGAAGGGTCTGGGGGCTTTTAGAAGGGTCCTGGGTCATCTAGAATGGTCTGGGGGCTTTTAGAAAGTCCTGGGAGGATCCAGATGGGTCTGGGTGGTGTTAGAAGGATCCGGGGATGGTCTAGAAGGGTCTGGGTGCTTTTAGAAGGGTCCTGGGGGGGTGTACAAATGTCTGGAGGATTTTAGAAGGATCCGGGGAGGCTCTAGAAGTGTCTGGCGGCTTTTAGAAGGGTCCTTGGTAGCTCTAGAAGGGTCTGGGTGCTTTCAGAAGGGTCCTGGGGGCCTCTAGAAGGGTCTGGGTGCTTTCAGAAGGGTCCTGTGTGGCTGTAGAAGGGTCTGGGGGCTTTTAGATGGGTCCTGCGGGGCTCTAGAAGGTTCTGGGGGCTTTTAGATGGGTCCTGGGGGGCTCTAGAAGGGTCCGAGGGCTTTTAGAAGGGTCCTGGGGGGCTCTAGAAGTGTCTGGGGCTATTAGAAGGATCCGGGGAGGGTCTAGAAGGCTCTGGGGGCATTTAGAAAGGTCCTTGGTGGCTCTAGAATGGTCTGGGGACCATTAGAGGAGCCCTGGGGTCCTCTAGAAGGGTCTGGGGGATTTTAGAAGGGTCCTGAGGAGCTCTAGAAGGGTCTGGGGGCTTTTACAAGGGTCCTGGGGGAATCTAGAAGGGTCTGGGGGCTTTTAGAAGGGTCCTGCGTGTCTCTAGAAGGGTCTGGGGGCTTTTAGAAGGGCCCTGGAGGACTCTAGAAGGCTCTGGGATCTTTGACAAGGGTCCTAGGGGGCTCTAGAAGGGTCTGGGTGTTTTTAGAAGGGTCCTGGGGTGCTCTAGAAGGGTCTGGGAGCTTTTAGAAGGGTCCTGGGAGACGCTAGAAGGGTCTGAGGGCTTTTAGAAGGGTCCTGTAGGGTCTCTAGAAGGGTCTGGGGGCTTTTAGAAGGGTCCTGCGAGGCTCTAGAAGGGTCTGGGGGCTTTTAGAATGGTCCTGGGGGGCTCTAGAAGGGTCTGGGTGCTTTTAGAAGGGTCCTGGGAGGCTCTAGAATTGTCTGGGTGCTTTTAGAATGGTCCTGGGAGGCTCTAGAAGGGTCTGGGGGCTTTTTGAAGGGTCCAGGGGGCCTCTCGAAAGGTCTGGGGGCTTTTAGAAGGGTCCTGGGGGCCTCTAGAAGGGTCTAGGTGCTTTTAGATGGGTCCTGGGTGGTTCTAGAATGGTCTGGGGGCTTTTAGAATGGTCCTGTGGGGCAGTAGAAGGGTCTGGGGGCTTTAGATGGGTCCTGGGGTGCTCTGGAAGGGTCCGGGGGCTTTCAGAAGGGTCCGTGGAGGCTCTAGAAGGGTCTGGGGGCTTTTAGAAGGGTCCTGGGGGGCTCTAGAAGGGTCTGGGGAGCTATTAGAAGGATCCTGGGAGGCTCTAGAAGGGTCTGGGTGCTTTTAGAAGGGTCCTTGGGGGCTATAGAAGGGTCTGGGGACCATTAGAGGGGCACTGGGGTCCTCTAGAATGGTCTGGGAGATTTTAGAAGGGTCCTGGGGAGCTCTAGAATTGTCTGGGGGCTTTTAGAAGGGTCCTGGGAGGCTCTAGAAGGGTCTGGGGTCTTTTAGAAGGGTCCTGCGTGTCTCTAGAAGGGTCTGGAGGCTTTTAGAAGTGTCCTTGGGGGCTCTAGAATGGTCTGGGGACCATTAGAGGAGCCCTGGGGGCCTCTAGAAAGGTCTGGGGAATTTAGAATTGTCCTGGGCAGCTCTAGAAGGGTCTGGGGGCTTTTTGAAGGGTCCTGGTAGACTCTAGAAGGGTCTGGGTGCGTTTAGAAGGGTCCTGGGCGGCTCTATAAGGGTCTGGGGCCTTTTAGAAGGGTCCTGGGGTGCTCTAGAAGGGTGTGAGGGCTTTTAGAAGGGTCCTGGGGGCATCTAGAAGGTTCTGGGGGCTTTTAGAAGGGTCCTGGGGGCCTCTAGAGATGTCTGAGGGATGTTAGAAGGGACCTGTTAGGCTCTAGAAGGGTCTGGGTGCTTTTAGAATGATTCGGGGAGGTTCTAGAAGGGTCTGGGGGCATTTAGAAGGGTCCTGTGGGGCTCTAGAAGGGTCTGGGTGCTTTTAGAAGGGTCCTGGCGGGCTCTAGAAGGGTCTGGGTGCGTTCAGAAGGGTCCTGGGGAGCTCTAGAAGGGTCTGGGGTCTTTAGAAGGGTCCTGGGTGGCGCTAAAAGCGTCTGGGTGCATTTAGAAGGGTCCTGGGGAGATCTAGAAGGGTCTGGGGGCTTTTAGAAGGGTCCTGGGTGGCGCTAAAAGCGTCTGGGTGCATTTAGAAGGGTCCTGGGGAGATCTAGAAGGGTCTGGGGGCATTCAGAAGGGTCCTTGGGGCCTCTAGAAGGGTCTGGATGCTTTTAGAAGAGTCCTGGGGGGCTCTAGATGGGTCTGGGGACATTTAGAATGGTCCTGGGGGGCTCTAGAAGGGTCTGGGGGAGTTTAGATACGTCCTGGGGAGCTCTAGAAGGGTCTGGGTGCTTTTAGAAGGGTCCTGGGAGACTCTAGAAGGGTCTGAGTGCTTTTAGAAGGGTCCTTCGGTTCTCTAGAAGGGTCTGGGTTCTTTTAGAATGGTCCTGGGGGGCTCTAGAAGTGTGTGAGGTCTTTTAGAAGGGTCCTGGGGGCATCTCGAAGAATCTGATGGCTTTTAGAAGGGTCCTGGGGGCCTCTAGAAGTGTCTGGTTGCTTTTAGAAGGATTCGGGGAGTGTCTAGAAGGGTCTGGGGGCTTTTAGAAGGGTCCTGTGGGGCTCTAGAAGGGTCTGGGAGCTTTTAGAAGGGTCCTGGGGGCCTCTAGAAGGGTCTGGGTGCTTTTAGAAGGGTCCTGGGGAGCTCTAGAAGGGTCTTGGGGCTTTTAGAAGGGTCCTGAGGGCGCTAGAAGTGTCTGGGTGCTCTTAGAAGGGTCCTGGGTGTCTCTAGAAGGGTCTGGGGGCTTTTAGAAGGGTCCTGGGGGCCTCTAGAAGTGTCTGGAGGCTTTAAAGAAGGGTCCTAGGGGGTTCTAGAAGGGTCTCGGGGCATTCAGAAGGGTCCTTCGGGCCTCTAGAAGGGTCTGGAGTCTATTAGAAGAGTCCTGGGGGGCTCTAGATGGGTCTGGGGTCATTTAGAAGGGTCCTGGGGGGGCTCTAGAAGGGTCTGGGGGCTTTCAGAAGTGTCCTGGTGGGCTCTAGAAGGGTCTGGGGGCTTTTAGAAGGGTCCTGGGTCATCTAGAATGGTCTGGGGGCTTTTAGAAAGTCCTGGGAGGATCCAGATGGGTCTGGGTGGTGTTAGAAGGATCCGGGGATGGTCTAGAAGGCTCTGGGTGCTTTTAGAAGGGTCCTGGGGGGGTGTACAAATGTCTGGAGGATTTTAGAAGGATCCGGGGAGGCTCTAGAAGTGTCTGGCGGCTTTTAGAAGGGTCCTTGGTAGCTCTAGAAGGGTCTGGGTGCTTTCAGAAGGGTCCTGGGGGCCTCTAGAAGGGTCTGGGTGCTTTCAGAAAGGTCCTGGGTGGCTCTAGAAGGGTCTGGGGGCTTTTAGAAGGGTCCTGTGGGGCTGCAGAAGGTTCTGGGGGCTTTTAGATGGGTCCTGGGGGGCTCTAGAAGGGTCCGGGGGCTTTTAGAAGGGTCCTGGGGGGCTCTAGAAGTGTCTGGGTGCTATTAGAAGGATCCGGGGAGGGTCTAGAAGGCTCTGGGGGCATTTAGAAAGGTCCTTGGTGGCTCTAGAATGGTCTGGGGACCATTAGAGGAGCCCTGGGGTCCTCTAGAAGGGTCTGGGGGATTTTAGAAGGGTCCTGAGGAGCTCTAGAAGGGTCTGGGGGCTTTTACAAGGGTCCTGGGGGAATCTAGAAGGGTCTGGGGGCTTTTAGAAGGGTCCTGCGTGTCTCTAGAAGGGTCTGGGGGCTTTTAGAAGGGCCCTGGAGGACTCTAGAAGGCTCTGGGATCTTTGACAAGGGTCCTAGGGGGCTCTAGAAGGGTCTGGGTGTTTTTAGAAGGGTCCTGGGGTGCTCTAGAAGGGTCTGGGAGCTTTTAGAAGGGTCCTGGGAGACGCTAGAAGGGTCTGAGGGCTTTTAGAAGGGTCCTGTAGGGTCTCTAGAAGGGTCTGGGGGCTTTTAGAAGGGTCCTGCGAGGCTCTAGAAGGGTCTGGGGGCTTTTAGAATGGTCCTGGGGGGGCTCTAGAAGGGTCTGGGTGCTTTTAGAAGGGTCCTGGGAGGCTCTAGAAGTGTCTGGGTGCTTTTAGAATGGTCCTGGGAGGCTCTAGAAGGGTCTGGGGGCTTTTTGAAGGGTCCAGGGGGCGTCTAGAAAGCTCTGGGGGCTTTTAGAAGGGTCCTGGGGGCCTCTAGAAGGGTCTAGGTGCTTTTAGAAGGGTCCTGGGTGGCTCTAGAAGGGTCTGGGGGCTTTTAGAATGGTCCTGTGGGGCAGTAGAAGGGTCTGGGGGCTTTAGATGGGTCCTGGGGGGCTCTGGAAGGGTCCGGGGGCTTTCAGAAGGGTCCGTGGAGGCTCTAGAAGGGTCTGGGGGCTTTTAGAAGGGTCCTGGGGTGCTCTAGAAGGGTGTGAGGGCTTTTAGAATAGTCCTGGGGGCATCTAGAAGGCTCTGGGGGCTTTTAGAAGTGTCCTGTGGGCCTCTAGAAATGTCTGAGGGATTTTAGAAGGGTCCTGGGAGGCTCTGTAATGGTCTGGGTGCTTTTATAAGGGTCCTGGGGGGCTCTAGAAAGGTCTGAGGGATTTTAGAAGGGTCCTGGGAGGCTCTAGAAGGGTCTGGGTGCTTTTAGAAGGATCCGGGTAGGGTCTAGAAGGGTCTGGGTGCTTTTAGAGTGGACCTGGGATTCTCTAGAAGGGTCTGGGGGCTTTAAGAAGAGTCCTAGGGGGCTCTAGAATGGTCTGGGTACTTTTAGAAGGGTCCTGGGGGGCTCTAGAAGGGTCTGGGGGCTTTTAGAACGGTCCTGGGAGACTCTAGAAGTGTCTGGGGGCATTTAAAAGGGTCCTGCGTGTCTCTAGAAGGGTCTGGGGGCTTTTAGAAGGGTCCTGCCGGGCCTCTAGAAGGGTCTGGGGTCTTTTAGAAGGGTCCTGGGTGGCTCTAAAGGGTGTGAGGGCTTTTAGAAGGGTCCTGGGGCATCTAGAAGGCTCTGGGGGCTTTTAGAAGGGTCCTGGGGTCCTCTAGAGGTGTCTGCGGCCTTTTAGAAGGGTCCTGGGAGGTTCTAGAATGGTCTGGGCGCTTTTAGAAGGATTCGGGGTGGGTCTAGAATGGTCTGGGGGCTGTTAGAAGTGTCCTGGGGGGCTCTAGAAGGGTCTGGGTGCTTTTAGAAGGGTCCTGGGGGGTCTAGAAGTGTCTGGGGACTTTTAGAAGGGTCCTGGGGAGCGCTAGAAGGGTCTGGGGGCTTTTAGAAGGGTCCTGGGTGGCGCTAGAAGTGTCTGGGTGCATTTAGAAGGGTCCTGGGTTGCTCTAGAAGGGTCTGGGCGCTTTCAGAAGGGTCCTGAGGGCCTCTGGAATGGTCTGGGGTCTTTTAGAAGAGTCCTGGGGGGCTCTAGAAGGGTCTGGGGGCATTCAGAAGGGTCCTGGGGGCCTCTAGAAGGGACTGGAGGCTTTTAGAAGAGTCCTGGGGTGCTCTAGATGGGTCTGGGGGCATTTAGAAGCGTCCTGGGGGGCTCTGGAAAGGTCTGGGGGAGTTTAGAATGGTCCTGGGGAGCTCTAGAAGGGTCTGGGTGCTTTTAGAAGGGTCCTGGTAGACTCTAGAAGGGTCTGAGTGCTATTAGAAGGGTCCTGCGGGTCTCTAGAAGGGTCTGGGGGCTTTTAGAAGGTTCCTGGGGGGCTCTAGAAGGGTGTGAGGTCTTTTAGAATTGTCCTGGAGGCATCTTGAAGGCTCTGGGATATTTTAGAAGGGTCCTGGGGGCCTCTAGAAGTGTCTGAGGGATTTTAAAAGGGTCCTGGGAGGCTCTAGAAGGGTCTGGTTGCTTTTAGAAGTGTCCGTGGAGGCTCTAGAAGGGTCTGGGGCCTTTTAGAAGGGTCCTGGGGGGCTCTAGAAGGGTCTGGGTGCTATTAGAAGGATCCGGGGAGGGTCTAGAAGGCTCTGGGGGCTTTTAGAAGGGTCCTTGGGGGCTCTAGAAGGGTCTGGGGACCATTAGAGGAGCCCTGGCGGCCTCTAGAAGGGTCTGGGGGGTTTTAGAAGGGTCCTGGGGAGCTCTAGAAGGGTCTGGGGTCTTTTAGAAGGGTCCTGGGGGAATGTAGAAGGGTCTGGGTGCTTTTAGAAGGGTCCTGCGGGTCTT
Source organism: Clamator glandarius (assembly GCA_033459285.1). NCBI lineage: Eukaryota > Metazoa > Chordata > Aves > Cuculiformes > Cuculidae > Clamator > Clamator glandarius. Next base: position 10,054 of record JAUNZM010001605.1, read on the forward strand.
TAGAAGGGTCTGGGTGCTTTTAGAAGGGTCCTGGAGGAATCTAGAAGGGTCTGGGGTCTTTGAGAAGGATCCTAGGGGGCTCTAGAAGGGTCTGGGTGCTTTTAGAAGTGTCCTGGGGGGCTCTAGAAGGGTCTGGGGGCTTTTAGAAGGGTCCTGTTAGACTCTGGAAAGGTCTGAGGGCTTCTAGAAGGGTCCTGTAGGGTCTCTAGAAGGGTATGGGTGCTTTTAGAAGGGTCCTGTGGGGCTCTAGAAGGGTCTGGGGGCATTTAGAAAGGTCCTGGGGGGCTCTAGAAGGGTCTGGGTGCTTTTAGAACGGCCCTGGGAGGATCTAGAAGGGTCTGGGGGCTTTTAGAATGGCCCTGGGAGGCTCTAGAAGGGTCTGGGGGCTTTTTGAAGGGTCCAGGGGGCCTCTAGAAAGGTCTGGGTGCTTTTAGAAGGGTCCTGCGTGGCTCTAGAAGGGTCTGGGGTCTATTAGAAGGATCCGGGGAGGGTCTAGAACGCTCTGGGGCCTTTTAGAAGGGTCCTTGGGGGCTCTAGAAGGGTCTGGGGACCATTAGAAAAGCCCTGGTGGCCTCTAGAAGGGTCTGGGGGATTTTAGAAGGGTCCTGGGGAGCTCTAGAAGTGTCTGGGGGCTTTTAGAAGGGTCCTGGGAGAATCTAGAATGGTCTGGGGGCTTTTAGAAGGGTCCTGGGGGGATCTAGAATGGTCTGGGTGCTCTTAGAAGGGTCCTGGGGGCCTCTAGAAATGTCTGCGGGATATTAGAAGGGTCCTGGAGGCTCTAGAAGGGTCTGGGTGTTTTAGAAGGATTCGGGGAGGGTCTAGAAGGGTCTGGGGGCTTTTAGAAGGGTCCTGTGGTGATCTAGAAGCGTCTGGGTTCTTTTAGAAGGGTCCTGGGAGGCTCTAGAAGGGTCTGGGTGCTTTTAGAAGGGTCCTGGGGGTCTTTAGAAGGGTCTGGGGGCTTTTAGAATGGTCCTGCGGGGCTCTAGAATGCTCTGGGGGCTTTTAGAAGAGTCCTGGGTGGCTTTAGAAGAGTGTGAGTGCTTTTAGAAGGGTCCTGGGGGCATCTAGATGGCTCTGGGGACTTTTAGAAGGGTCCTGGGGGCCTCTAGATGGGTCTGAGTATTTTTAGAAGGGTCCTGGGAGGCTCTAGAATTGTCTGGGTGATTTTAGAAGGGCCCTGGGTGGCTCTAGAATGGTCTGGTTGCTTTTAGAAGGGTCCTGGTGGGCTCTAGAAGGGTCTGGGTGCTTTTAGAAATGTCCTGGGTGGCTCTAGAATGGTCTGGGAGCATTTAGAAGGGTCCCGGGGGGCTCTAGAAGGGTCTGGGGGCTTTTAGAAGGATCTTGGGGGCCTCTAGAAGGGTTTGGGGGCTTTTAGAAGGGTTCTGGGTGGCTCTAGAATGGTCTGGGGGCTTTTAGAAGCGTCCTGGGGGGCTCTAGAAGGGTGTGGTTGCTTATAGAAGGGTCCTGGAGGCATCTACAAGGCTCTGGGGGCTTTCAGAAGGGTCCTGGGGGCTTCTAGAAGGGTCTGAAGGATTTTAGAAGGGTCCTGGGAGGCTGTAGAAGGGTCTGGGTGCTTTTAGAATGATCCGGGGAGGGTGTAGAAGGGTCTGGGTTCTTTTAGAAAGGTCCTGGGGGGCTCTAGAAGGGTCTGGGTGCTTTCAGAAGGGTCCTGTGTGGCTGTAGAAGGGTCTGGGGGCTTTTAGATGGGTCCTGGGGGGCTCTAGAAGGGTCCGGGGGCTTTTAGAAGTGTCCGTAGAGTCTGTAGAAGGGTTCGGAGGTCTTGTAGAAGGGTCCTGGGGGGCTCTAGAAGGGTCTGGGTGCAATTAGAAGGATCCAGGGAGGGTCTAGAAGGCTCTGGGGGCTTTTAGAAGGGTCCTTGGGGGGTCTAGAAGGGTCTGGGGAACATTAGAGGGGCACTGGGGTCCTCTAGAAGGGTCTGGGGGATTTTAGAAGGGTCCTGGGGAGCTCTAGAATTGTCTGGGGGCTTTTAGAATGGTCCTGGGAGGCTCTAGAAGGGTCTGGGGGCTTTTAGAAGGGTCCTGCGTGTCTCTAGAAGGGTCTGAGTGCTTTTAGAAGGATTCGGGGAGGGTCTAGAAGGGTCTGGTGGCTTTTAGAAGGGTCCTGTGGGGCTCTCGAAGGGTCTGGGTGCTTTTAGAAGGGTCCTGGGGGGCTCTAGAAGGGTCTGGGGGCTTTTAGAAGGGTCCTGGGGAGCTCTAGATGGGTCTGGGGGCTTTTAGAAGGGTCCTGGGGGGCGCTAGAAATGTCTGGGTGCATTTAGAAGGGTCCTGGGGAGCTCTAGAAGGGTCTGGAGGCTTTTAGAAGGGTCCTGGGGGCCTCTAGAAGGGTCTGGAGGGTTTTAGAAGAGTCCTGATGGGCTCTAGATGGGTCTGGGTGCTTTTAGAATGATCTGGGGATGGTCTAGAAGGGTCTGGGTGCTTTCAGAAGGGTCCTGGGTGCATCTAGAAAGGTCTGGGTGCTTTTAGAAGGGACCTGGGTGGCTCTAGAAGGGTCTGGGGGCTTTTAGAAGGGTTCTGTGGGGATGTAGAAGGGTCTGGGTGCTTTTAGATGGGTCCTGGGGGGCTCTAGAAGGGTCTGGGGACCATTAGAGGGGCCCTGGGGGCCTCTAGAAGGGTCTGGGGGATTTTAGAAGGGTCCTGGGGAGCTCTAGAAGTGTCTGGAGGCTTTTAGAAGGGTCCTGGGGGGCTCTAGAAGGGTGTTAGGGCTTTTAGAAGCGTCCTGGGGGCATCTAGAAGGCTCTGGGGGCTATTAGAAGGGTCCTGGGGGGCTCTAGAAGGGTCTGGGGGCTTTTAGAATGGTCTTGGTGGGCTCTAGAGGGGTCTGGGTCTTTTAGAAGGGTCCTGGTGGGCTCTAGAAGGATCTGGGGACAGTTAGGAGGGTCCTGAGAGGATGTTGAATGGTCTGAGTGCTTTTAGATGGGTCTTGTAGGGCTAAAAAAGGGTCCTAACCCTATCCCTAACCCTAACTCTTACTCTAACCCTAACTCTAACACAAACCCAAACCCTAACCCTAACCCTAACCCTAACCCTAACCCTAACCCTAACCCTAACCCTAACCCTAACTCTAACCCTAACCCTAACCCTAACCCTAACCCTAACCCTAACCCTAACCCTTACCCTAACCCTAACCCTAACCCTAACTCTAACCCTAACCCTAACCCTAACTCTAACTATAACCCTAACCCTAACCCTAACCCTAACCCTAACCCTAAACCTAACCCTAACCCTAACCCTAACTCTAACCCTAACCCTAACCCTAACCCTAACCCTAACCCTAACCCTAACCCTAACCCTAACCCTAACCCTAACCCTAACCCTGCCTCTAACCCCTAGAAGTATCTGGGGGCTTTTAGAAGAGTCCTTGAAGGATCTAGGAGGGTCTAGGGTCTCTAAAAATGTTCCTAAGGGGCTCCGGAAGGGTTTGGGGTCTTTTAGAAGGGTCCTCGGTGGCTCTAGAAGGGTCTAGGGTATTGTAGAAGGGTCCTAAGGGGGTTTAGTAGGGCCTGGGGGGCTTTATAAGATTTTGGGGGCCTTTATAAGGTTTTGGGGGGCTCTAGAAAGTCCGGGGGCTTTGAGAAGCACACTGGGGGCTCTAAAAGTGTCTGGGTGCTTTTAGAAGGTTCCTGGGGGGCTCTAGAAGGGTCTGGGTGCTTCTAGAGCAAAAATTTTCATTTTGCACATTTGGGGAATTCGCAGGGCTCAGCACACCCGGAGTGCAAAGGATGAGCCTGGCCTGGGAAAAGCACCTACTTGATCAGGGTGTCTCCCCTGCCATCTAAGTACAAAGGACCCAGACCATTCTAGAGCCATCAAGGACCCTTCCAAAAGCCCCCAGACCCTTCTGGAGACGTTCAGGTTCCTTTGAAAAGGCCCCAGACCCTTCTAGAGCCTCCCAAGACCCTTCTAAAAGCCCCCAGACCGTTCTAGACCCTCCCCGGATCCTTCTAAAAGACCCGAGACCCTTCTAGAGGATCCCAGGACCCTTCTAAAAGCCCCCAGACCCTTCTAGAGCCCCCCAGGACCCTTCTAAAAGCCCCCAGACCCTTCTAGAGGACCCAGGGCCCCTCTTAAGCCACCCCGTCCCTTCTAGAGCCCCCCAGGACCCTTCTAAAAGACCCCAGACCATTCTAGAGCACCCCAGGACACTTCTAAAAGCCCCCAGACCCTTCTAGAGCCCCCCAGGACCCTTCTCAAAACTTCCAGACCCTTCTAGAGCCCCCCAGGACCCTTCTAAAAGCCCCCAGACCCTTCTAGAGGCCCCAGGGCCCCTCTTAAGCAGCCCCGTCCCTTCTAGAGCATCCCAGGACCCTTCTAAAAGCCCCCAGACCCTTCTAGAGGACCCCAGGACCCTTCTAAAAGCCACTAGACCCTTCTAGAGCCCCCCCGGACCCTTCTAAAAGCCCCTAGACCCTTCTTGAGGCCCCCAGGACCCTTCTAAAAGCCCCCAGAACCTTCTAGAGCCCCACAGGACCCTTCTAAAAGCCCCCAGACCATTCTTGAGCCCCCCAGGACCCTTCTAAAAGCACCCAGACCCTTCTAGAGACACCCAGGACCATTCTGAAAGCCCCCAGAACCTCCTAGAGCCACCCAGGACCCTTCTAAAAGGCCCCAGACCATTCTAGCCCCCCCCAGGACCCTTCTACAAGCCCCCAGACCCTTCTACAGCCCTCCAGGACCCTTCTAATAGCCCCCAGACTTGTCTAGAGGCCACCAGGACCCTTCTAAAAGTCCCCAGACCCTTCTAGAGCCCCCCCGGACCCTTGTAAAAGCCCCCAGACACTTCTAGAGGCCCCCAGGACCCTGATAAAGCACCTAGACCCTTCCAGAGCCTCACAGGACCCTTCTGAACGCCCCCAGACCCTTCTAGAGGCACCCAGGACCCTTCTAAAAGCCTCTAGACCCTTCTAGAGCCCCCCAGGACCCTTCTAAAAGCACCCAGACCCTTCTAGAGCCTCCCAGGACCATTCAAAATGCCCCCAGACCCTTCTAGAGCCCCCCAGGACCCTTCTAAAAGAACCCAGACCCTTCTAGAGCACCCTAGGATCCTTCAAAAAGCATAAAGACCCTTCTAGACCGTCCCCGGATCATTCTAAAAGCCCCCAGACCCTTCTAGAGCCTCCCAGGACCCCTCTAAAAGCCCCCAGACCCTTCTAGAGACACCCAGGACCCATCTAAAAGCCCCCAGACCATTCTAGAGCCCCCCAGGACACATCTAAAAGCCCCCAGACCCTTCTAGAGCCACCCAGGACCATTCTAAAAGACCCCAGACCCTTCTAGAGGCCCCCAGGACCCTTCTAAAAGCCCCCAGACCCTTCAGGAGCCCCCCAGGACCATTCTAAAAGCCCCCAGACCCTTCTAGATGTACCCAGGGCCCATCTTAAGGCCCCCAGACCATTCTAGAGCACGCCAAGACCCTTCTAAAAGCCCCCAGACCCTTCTAGAGCCCCCCAGGACCCTTCTAAAAGGCCGCAGAAACTTCTAGATCCTCTCCGGATAAATCTAAAAGCACCCAGACACTTCTAGAGATCCCCAGGACCATTCTAAAAGGCCCCAGACCCTTCTATAGCACCCCAGGACCCTTCTAAAAGACCCCAGACCATTCTAGAGCCCCCCAGAGCCCCTCTTAAGGCACCCCGTACCTTCTAGAGCAGCCCAGGAGCCTTCTAAAAGTACCCAGACCCTTCCAGATCACCCCAGAACCCATCTAAAAGCCCCCAGACCCTTCCAGAGCCCCCCCGGACCCTTCTAAAAGCCCCTAGACCCTTCTAGAGGCCCCCAGGACCCTTCTGAAAGCCCCCAGAACCTTCTAGAGCCCCACAGGACCCTTCTAAAAGCACCCAGACACTTCTACAGACCCCGAGGACCCTATAAAAGCCTACAGACCCTTCTAGAGACCCCCAGGACACTTCTAAAAGCCCCCAGACCCTTCTAGAGCCCCACAGGACCCTTCTAAAAGCACCCAGACCCTTCTAGAGCCCCCCAGGACCATTCTAAAAGCCCCCAGACCATTCTAGACCCTCCCCGGATCATTCTAAAAGCCCCCAGACCCTTTTAGAGCACCCCAGGACCTTTCTAAAAGAACCCAGACCCTTCTAGAGCACCCAAGGACCCTTCTAAAAGCCCCCAGACTAATCTAGACCCTCCCCGGATTCTTCTAAAACCCCCAGACCCTTCTAGAGCATCCCAGGACCCTTCTAAAAGCCCCCAGACCCTTCTAGAGAGCCCCAGGACCATTCTAAAAGCACCCAGACCCTTCTAGAGCCCCCCTGTACCCTTCTAAAAGCACCCAGACCCTTCTAGAGTCCCCCAGGACCCTTCTGAAAGCCCCCAGACCCTTCTACAGACCCCCAGGACCCTATAAAAGCCCCCAGAGTCTTCTAGAGCACCCCAGGACCCTTCTAAAAGCCCCCAGACCCTTCTAGAGCCCCCCCGGACCCTTTTAAAATCCTCTAGACCCTTATAGAGCCCCCCAGGACCCTTCTAAAAGACACCAGACCATTTTAGAGGCCCCAGGGCCCCTCTTAAGCCCCCCCGTACCTTCTAGAGCACACTAGGACCCTTCTAAAAGACCCCAGACCCTTCTAGAGCACCCCAGGACCCTTCTAAAAGCCCCCAGACCCTTCTAGAGGCCCCCACGACCCTTCTGAAAGCCCCCAGATCATTCTAGAACCCCACAGGACCCTTCTAAAAGCACCCAGACCATTCTACAGACCCCCAGGACAGTATAAAAGACCCCAGACCCTTCTAGAGCCCCCCAGGACCCTTCTAAAAGCCCCCAGACCCTTCTAGAGCCCCCAGGACGCTTCTAAAAACTTCCAAACCCTTCTAGAGCCACCCAGGACCCGTCTAAAAGCCCCCAGACACTTCTAGAGGCGCCAGGGCCCTTCTTAAGCCCCCCCGTCCCTTCTAGAGCACACCAGGACCCGTCTAAAAGCCTCTAGACCCTTCTAGAGCACTCCAGGACCTTTCCAAAAGCACCCAGACCCTTCTAGAGGCTCCCCGGACCCTTATAAAAGCACCCAGACCCTTCCAGAGCCTCCCAGGACCCTTCTAAAAGCCACCAGACCCTTCTAGAGAACCCCAGGACCCTTCTAAAAGCACCCAGACCCTTCTAGACCCTCCCCGGATCATTCTAAAAGCCCCCAGACCCTTCTAGAGCCCAACAGGATCATTCTAAAAGCCCCCTGACCCATCTAGAGCACCCTAGGACCCATCTAAAAGCACCCAGACCCTTCTAGAGACCCCCAGGACCCTTCTAAAAGCCCCCAGACCGTTCTAGACCCCACCAGGACCCTTCTACAAGCACCCAGACCCTTCTAGAGCCCCCCAGGACCCTTCTAATAGCCCCCAGACCCGTCTAGGGGCCACCAGGACCCTTCTAAAAGTCCCCAGACCCTTCTAGAGCCACCCAGGACCCTTCTAAAAGCCCCCAGACCCTTCTAGAGGCCCCCAGGACCATTATAAAAGCACCCAGACCCTTCCAGAGCCTCACAGGTCCCTTCTAAACGCACCCAGACCCTTCTAGAGGCCCACAGGACCCTTCTAAAAGCCTCTAGACCCTTCTAGAGCCCCCCAGGACCATTCTAAAAGCCCCCAGACCCTTCTAGAGCCTCCCAGGACCATTTTAAAAGCCCCCAGACCCTTCTAGAGCCCCCCCGGACCTTCTAAAAGACCCCAGACCCTTCTAGAGCCGCCTAGGAATCTTCAAAAAGCATAAAGACCCTTCTAGACCGTCCCCGGATCATTCTAAAAGCCCCCAGACCCTTCTAGAGCCCCTCAGGACCCTTCTAAATGCCCCCAGACCCTTCTAGAGCACCCCAGGACCCATCTAAAAGCCCCCAGATCCTTCTAGAGCACCCCAGGACCCTTCTAAAAGCCCCCAGACCCTTCTAGAGCCCCCCAGGACCATTCTAAAAGCTCCCAGACCCTTCTAGAGGCCCCCAGGACCCTTCTAAAAGACCCAGACCCTTCTAGAGCCCCCCAGGACCCTTCTACAAGCCCCCAGACCCTTCTAGAGCCACCCAGACCCTTCTAAAAGCACCCAGACCCTTCTAGAGGCCCCCAGGACCCGTCTAAAAGCCTCTAGACCCTTCTAGAGCCCCCCAGGACCTTTCTAAAATCACCCAGACCCTTCTAGAGGCTCCCCGGACCCTTCTAAAAGACCCCAGGACCCTTCTAGAGCCTCCCAGTACCCTTCTAAAAGCAACCAGGCCCTTCTAGAGAACCCCAGGACCCTTCTAAAAGCCCCCAGACCCTTCTAGAGCCCCCAGGACGCTTCTAAAAACTTCCAAACCCTTCTAGAGCCACCCAGGACCCGTCTAAAAGCCCCCAGACACTTCTAGAGGCGCCAGGGCCCTTCTTAAGCCCCCCCGTCCCGTCTAGAGCACACCAGGACCCGTCTAAAAGCCTCTAGACCCTTCTAGAGCACTCCAGGACCTTTCCAAAAGCACCCAGACCCTTCTAGAGGCTCCCCGGACCCTTATAAAAGCACCCAGACCCTTCCAGAGCCTCCCAGGACCCTTCTAAAAGCCACCAGACCCTTCTAGAGAACCCCAGGACCCTTCTAAAAGCACCCAGACCCTTCTAGACCCTCCCCGGATCATTCTAAAAGCCCCCAGACCCTTCTAGAGCCCAACAGGATCATTCTAAAAGCCCCCTGACCCATCTAGAGCACCCTAGGACCCATCTAAAAGCACCCAGACCCTTCTAGAGACCCCCAGGACCCTTCTAAAAGCCCCCAGACCGTTCTAGACCCCACCAGGACCCTTCTACAAGCACCCAGACCCTTCTAGAGCCCCCCAGGACCCTTCTAATAGCCCCCAGACCCGTCTAGGGGCCACCAGGACCCTTCTAAAAGTCCCCAGACCCTTCTAGAGCCACCCAGGACCCTTCTAAAAGCCCCCAGACCCTTCTAGAGGCCCCCAGGACCATTATAAAAGCACCCAGACCCTTCCAGAGCCTCACAGGTCCCTTCTAAACGCACCCAGACCCTTCTAGAGGCCCACAGGACCCTTCTAAAAGCCTCTAGACCCTTCTAGAGCCCCCCAGGACCATTCTAAAAGCCTCCCAGACCCTTCTAGAGCCTCCCAGGACCATTTTAAAAGCCCCCAGACCCTTCTAGAGCCCCCCCGGACCCTTCTAAAAGACCCCAGACCCTTCTAGAGCCGCCTAGGAATCTTCAAAAAGCATAAAGACCCTTCTAGACCGTCCCCGGATCATTCTAAAAGCCCCCAGACCCTTCTAGAGCCCCTCAGGACCCTTCTAAATGCCCCCAGGGACCCTTCTAGAGCACCCCAGGACCCATCTAAAAGCCCCCAGATCCTTCTAGAGCACCCCAGGACCCTTCTAAAAGCCCCCAGACCCTTCTAGAGCCCCCAAGGACCCTTCTAAAAGCACCCAGACCCTTCTAGAGCATCCGAGGACCCTTCTAAAATTCCCCAGACCCTTCTAGAGCACCCCAGGACACTTCTAAAAGCACCCAGACCCTTCTAGAGCCCCCCCGAACCCTTCTAAAAGCCCCCAGACCCTTCTAGAGCCACCCAGGACCCTTCTAAAAGCACCCAGAACCTTCTAGAGCCCCCCAGGACCCTTCTACAAGACCCAAGACCCTTCTAGAGCATCCCAGGACCCTTCTAAAAGCACCCAGACCCATCTAGAGCCTCCCAGGACCCTTTTATAAGCCCCCAGACCCTTCTAGAGACTCCCAGGACCCTTCGAAAAGCCCCCAGACCATTCTAGAGCCACCCAGGACCTTTCTAAAAGCCCCCAGACCCTTCTAGAGCCTCCCAGGACCCTTCTAAAAGCCCCCAGACCATTCTAGAGCACCCCAGGACCCTTCTAAAAGCCCCCAGACCCTTCTAGAGCCACCCAGGACCCTTCTAAAAGCCCCCAGACCCTTCTAGAGGACCCCAGGACCCTTCTGAAAGCCAGCAGAACATTCTAGAGTCACCCAGGACCCTTCTAAAGGCACCCAGACCCTTCTAGAGCCCCCCAGGACCCTTCTAAAAGCCTCCAGACCCTTCTAGAGACCCCCAGGACCACTTCTGAAAGACCCCAGAACCTTCTAGAGCCCTCCAGGGACCCTTCTAAAAAGCACCCAGACCCTTCTAGAGAATCCGAGGACCCTTCTAAAATTCCCCAGACCCTTCTAGAGCCCCCCCGGACCCTTCTAAAAGCCCCCAGAACCCTTCTAGAGCCCCCAGGACCTTTCTAAAAATCACCCAGACCCTTCTAGAGGCTACCGGACCCTTATAATAGAACCCAGACCCTTCTAGAGCCTCCCAGGACCCTTCAAAAAGCAACCAGACCCTTCTAGAAAACCCGATGACCCCTTCTAAAAGCCCCCAGACCCTTCTAGACCCTCCCCGGATACTTCTAAAGCCCCCAGACCCTTCTAGAGCCCCCTAGGATCCTTCAAAAAGCACCCAGACCTTTCTAGACCGTCCCGGATCATTCTAAAAGCCCCCAGACCCTTCTAGACCCCCCAGGATCATTCTAAAAGCCCCCAGACCCTTCTAGAGCCCCCTAGGACCCATCTAAAAGACCCCAGACCCTTCTAGAGGCCCCTAGGACCCTTCTAAAAGCCCCAGACCCTTCTAGAGCCTCTCCCAGTACCCTTCTAAAAGCACCCAGACCCTTCTAGAGCCCCCCAGGATCATTCTAAAAGACCCCAGACCCTTCTAGAGCCCCCCAGTACCCTTCTAAAAGCCCCTAGACCCTTCTAGAGCCCCCCAGGACCCTTCTAAATGCCCCCAGACCCTTCTAGAGGCACCCAGGGCCCCTCTTAAGGAACCCCGTCCCTTCTAGAGCACCCCAGGACCCTTCTAAAAGTCCCCAGACCCTTCTAGAGCCCCCCCGGACCATTCTAAAAGACCCCAGACCCTTCTAGATGACCCCAGGACCCTTCTGAAAGCCAGCAGAACATTCTAGAGTCACCCAGGACCCTTCTAAAGGCACCCAGACCCTTCTAGAGCCTCCCAGGACCTTTCTAAAATCACCCAGACCCTTCTAGAGGCTCCCCGGACCCTTCTAAAAGAACCCAGACCCTTCTAGAGCCTCCCAGTACCCTTCTAAAAGCAACCAGACCCTTCTAGAGAACCCCAGGACCCTTCTAAAAGCCCCCAGACCCTTCTAGAGCCACCCAGGACCCTTCTAAAAGCACCCAGAACCTTCTAGAGACCCCAGGACCCTTCTACAAGCCCCAAGACCCTTCTAGAGCATCCCAGGACCCTTCTAAAAGCACCCAGACCCATCTAGAGCCTCCCAGGACCCTTCTAAAAGCCCCCAGACCCTTCTAGAGACACCCAGGACCCTTCGAAAAGCCCCATCACCCTTCTAGAGCCACCCAGGACCTTTCTAAAAGCCCCCAGACCCTTCTAGAGCCTCCCAGGACCCTTCTAAAAGCCCCCAGACCATTCTAGAGCACCCCAGGACCCTTCTAAAAGCCCCCAGACGCTTCTACAGCCACCCAGGACCCTTCTAAAAGCCCCCAGACCCTTCTAGAGCCACCCAGGACCCTTCTGAAAGCCAGCAGAACATTCTAGAGTCACCCAGGACCCTTCTAAAGGCACCCAGACCCTTCTAGAGCCCCCCAGGACCCTTCGAAAAGCCCCCAGACCCTTCTAGAGACCCCCAGGACCCTTCTGAAAGCCCCCAGAACCTTCTATAGCACCCCAGGACCCTTCTAAAAGCCCCCAGACCCTTCTAGAGAATCCGAGGACCCTTCTAAAATTCCCCAGACCCTTCTAGAGCCCCCCCGGACCCTTCTAAAAGCCCCCAGACCCTTCTAGAGCCACCCAGGACCATTCTAAAAGCCCCCAGACCATTCTAGAGCCCCCCAGGACCCTTCTAAAAGCCCCCAGACCCTTCTAGAGACCCCCAGGACCCTTCTGAAAGTCCCCAGAACATTCTAGATTCCCCCAGGACCCTTCTAAAAGCCCCCAGACCCTTCTAGAGCATCCGAGGACCATTCTAAAAGCACCCAGACCCTTCTAGAGCATCCCAGGACCCTTCTAAAAGCCCCCAGACCCTTCTAGAGGCCCCTAGGACCCTTCTAAAAGCCGCCAGAACCCTCTAGAGCCACCCAGGACTCTTCTAAAAGCACCCAGACCCTTCTAGAGCCTCCCAGGACCCTTCTAAAAGCACCCAGACCCTTCTAGAGCCCCCCAGGTCCATTCTAAAGGCCCCCAGACCTTTCTAGACCCTCCCCGGATCATTCTAAAAGCCCCCAGACCCTTCTAGATGACCCCAGGACCCTTCTAAAAGCACCCAGACCATTCTAGAGCCCCCCAGGACCCTTCTAAAGGCCCCCAGACCCTTCTAGACCCTCCCCGGATCATTCTAAAAGCCCCCAGATTCTTCTAGAGCCTCCCAGGACCCTTCTAATAGCCCCCCGACCTTTCTAGACCCTCCCCGGATCCTTCTAAATGAACCCAGACCCTTCTAGGGCTCCCGAGAACCCCTCTAAAAGCCTCCAGACCCTTGTAGAGACCCCCAGGACCCGTCTAAAAGCGCCCAGACCCTTCTAGACCCTCCCCTGATCATTCTAAAAGACCCCAGACCCTTCTAAAAGCTCCCAGGACTATTCTAAAAGAACCCAGACCATTCTAGACCCTCCCCGGATTATTCTAAAAGCCCCCAGACCCTTCTAGAGCCCCCCAAGACCCTTCTAAAAGCCTCAAGACCCTTCTAGAGCCCCCCAGGACCCTTCTAAAAGACCCCAGACCCTTCTAGAGCCGCCTAGGATCCTTCAAAAAGCATAATGACCCTTCTAGACCTACCCCGGATCATTCTAAAAGACCCCAAACCCTTCTAGAGCCCCTCAGGACCCTTCTAAATGCCCCCAGAACCTTCTAGAGAACCCCAGGACCCATCTAAAAGCCCCCAGATCCTTCTAGAGGCCCCCAGGACCCTTCTAAAAGACCCCAGACCCTTCTAGAGCCCCACAGGACCATTCTAAAAGACCCCAGACCCTTCTAGAGACCCCCAGGACCCTTCTGAAAGCCCCCAGAACCTTCTAGAGCCCTCCAGGACCCTTCTAAAAGCACCCAGACCCTTCTAGAGAATCCGAGGACCCTTCTAAAATTCCCCAGACCCTTCTAGAGCCCCCCCGGACCCTTCTAAAAGCCCCCAGACCCTTCTAGAGCCCCCCAGGACCTTTCTAAAATCACCCAGACCCTTCTAGAGGCTACCCGGACCCTTATAATAGAACCCAGACCCTTCTAGAGCCTCCCAGGACCCTTCAAAAAGCAACCAGACCCTTCTAGAGAACCCCAGGACCCTTCTAAAAGCCCCCAGACCCTTCTAGACCCTCCCCGGATCCTTCTAAAAGCCCCCAGACCCTTCTAGAGCCCCCTAGGATCCTTCAAAAAGCACCCAGACCTTTCTAGACCGTCCCCGGATCATTCTAAAAGCCCCCAGACGCTTCTAGACCCCCCCAGGATCATTCTAAAAGCCCCCAGACCCTTCTAGAGCCCCCTAGGACCCATCTAAAAGCCCCCAGACCCTTCTAGAGGCCCCTAGGACCCTTCTAAAAGCCCCCAGACCCTTCTAGAGCCCCCCAGGATCATTCTAAAAGACCCCAGACCCTTCTAGAGCCCCCCAGTACCCTTCTAAAAGCCCCTAGACCCTTCTAGAGCCCCCCAGGACCCTTCTAAATGCCCCCAGACCCTTCTAGAGGCACCCAGGGCCCCTCTTAAGGAACCCCGTCCCTTCTAGAGCACCCCAGGACCCTTCTAAAAGTCCCCAGACCCTTCTAGAGCCCCCCCGGACCATTCTAAAAGAACCCAGACCCTTCTAGATGACCCCAGGACCCTTCTGAAAGCCAGCAGAACATTCTAGAGTCACCCAGGACCCTTCTAAAGGCACCCAGACCCTTCTAGAGCCCCCCAGGACCCTTCTAAAAGCGCCCAGACCCTTCTAGAGACACCCAGGACCCTTCTGAAAGCCCCCAGAACCTTCTAGAGCCCTCCAGGACCCTTCTAAAAGCACCCAGACCCTTCTAGAGCATCCGAGGACCCTTCTAAAATTCCCCAGACCCTTCTAGAGCACCCCAGGAAACTTCTAAAAGCACCCAGACCCTTCTAGAGCCCCCCCGAACCCTTCTAAAAGCCCCCAGACCCTTCTAGAGCCACCCAGGACCCTTCTAAAAGCACCCAGAACCTTCTAGAGCCCCCCAGGACACTTCTACAAGCCCCAAGACCCTTCTAGAGCATCCCAGGACCCTTCTAAAAGCACCCAAACCCATATAGAGTCTCCCAGGACCCTTCTATAAGCCCCCAGAACCTTCTAGAGACTCCCAGGTCCCTTCGAAAAGCCCCCAGACCCTTCTAGAGCCACCCAGGACCTTTCTAAAAGCCCCCAGACCCTTCTAGAGCCTCCCAGGACCCTTCTAAAAGCCCCCAGACCATTCTAGAGCACCCCAGGACCCTTCTAAAAGCCCCCAGACCCTTCTAGAGCCACCCAGGACCCTTCTAAAAGCCCCCAGACCCTTCTAGAGGACCCCAGGACCCATCTGAAAGCCAGCAGAACATTCTAGAGTCACCCAGGATCCTTCTAATGGCTCCCAGACCCTTCTAGAGCCCCCCAGGACCCTTCTAAAAGCGCCCAGACCCTTCTAGACCCTCCCCTGATCAATCTAAAAGACCCCAGACCCTTCTAAAACCTCCCAGGACTATTCTAAAAGAACCCAGACCATTCTAGACCCTCCCCGGATTATTCTAAAAGCCCCCAGACCCTTCTAGAGCCCCCCAAGACCCTTCTAAAAGCCTCCAGAACCTTCTAGAGCCCCCCAGGACCCTTCTAAAAGACCCCAGACCCTTCTAGAGCCCCTCAGGACCCTTCTAAATGCCCCCAGATCCTTCTAGAGAAACCCAGGACCCATCTAAAAGCCCCCAGATCCTTCTAGAGGCCCCCAGGACCCTTCTAAAAGCCCCCAGACCCTTCTAGAGCCCCCCAGGACCATTCTAAAAGACCCCAGACCCTTCTAGAGCCCCCCAGGACCCTACTAAAACCTCCCAGACCCTTCTAGAGCCCCCCAGGACCCTTCTAAAAGCCCCCAGACCCTTCTAGACCCTCCCCGGATCCTTCTAAAAGCCCCCAGACCCTTCTTGACCCTCCCCGGATCCTTCGAAAAGCCCCCAGACCCTTCTAGAGCCCCCCAGGACCCCTCTAAAAGCCCCCAGACCCTTCTAGAGCCCCCCAGGACCCTTCTAAAAGTCCCCAGACCCTTCTAGAGCCCCCCCGGACCATTCTAAAAGAACCCAGACCCTTCTAGATGACCCCAGGACCCTTCTGAAAGCCAGCAGAACATTCTAGAGTCATCCAGGACCCTTCTAAAGGCACCCAGACTCTTCTAGAGCCCCCCAGGACCCTTCTAAAAGCGCCCAGACCCTTCTAGAGACCCCCAGGACCCTTCTGAAAGACCCCAGAACCTTCTAGAGCCCTCCAGGACCCTTCTAAAAGCACCCAGACCCTTCTAGAGCATCCGAGGACCCTTCTAAAATTACCCAGACCCTTCTAGAGCACCCCAGGAAACTTCTAAAAGCACCCAGACCCTTCTAGAGCCCCCCCGAACCCTTCTAAAAGCCCCCAGACCCTTCTAGAGCCACCCAGGACCCTTCTAAAAGCCCCCAGAACCTTCTAGAGCCCCCCAGGACACTTCTACAAGCCCCAAGACCCTTCTAGAGCATCCCAGGACCCTTCTAAAAGCACCCAGACCCATCTAGAGCCTCCCAGGACCCTTCTATAAGCCCCCAGAACCTTCTAGAGACTCCCAGGACCCTTCGAAAAGCCCCCAGACCCTTCTAGAGCCACCCAGGACCTTTCTACAAGCCCCCAGACCCTTCTAGAGCCTCCCAGGACCCTTCTAAAAGCCCCCAGACCATTCTAGAGCACCCCAGGACCCTTCTAAAAGCCCCCAGACCCTTCTAGAGCCACCCAGGACCCTTCTAAAAGCCCCCAGACCCTTCTAGAGGACCCCAGGACCCTTCTGAAAGCCAGCAGAACATTCTAGAGTCACCCAGGACCCTTCTAAAAGCACCCAGACCCTTCTAGACCCTCCCCTGATCATTCTAAAAGACCCCAGACCCTTCTAAAACCTCCCAGGACTATTCTAAAAGAACCCAGACCATTCTAGACCCTCCCCGGATTATTCTAAAAGCCCCCAGACCCTTCTAGAGCCCCCCAAGACCCTTCTACAAGCCTCCAGAACCTTCTAGAGCCCCCCAGGACCCTTCTAAAAGCCCCCAGACCCTTCTAGAGCCCCTCAGGACCCTTCTAAATGCCCCCAGATCCTTCTAGAGAAACCCAGGACCCATCTAAAAGCCCCCAGATCCTTCTAGAGGCCCCCAGGACCCTTCTAAAAGCCCCCAGACCCTTCTAGAGCCCCCCAGGACCATTCTAAAAGACCCCAGACCCTTCTAGAGCCCCCCAGGACCCTACTAAAACCTCCCAGACCCTTCTAGAGCTACCCAGGACCCTTCTAAAAGCCCCCAGACCCTTCTAGACCCTCCCCGGATCCTTCTAAAAGCACCCAGACCCTTCTATATCCTCCCAGGACCTTTCTAAAAGCCCCCAGACCTTTCTAGAGGCCCCAGGACCCTTCTAAAAGCCCCCAGACCCTTCTAGAGAATCCGAGGACCCTTCTAAAATTCCCCAGACCCTTCTAGAGCCCCGCTGGACCCTTCTAAAAGCCCCCAGACCATTCTAGATCCACCCAGGACCCTTCTAAAAGCCCCCAGACCATTCTAGAGCCCCCCAGGACCCTTCTGAAAGCCCCCAGAACATTCTAGAGCCCCCCAGGACCCTTCTAAAAGCCCCCAGACCCTTCTAGAGACCCCCAGGACCCTTCTGAAATCCCCCAGAACATTCTAGAGCCCCCCAGGACCCTTCTAAAAGCCCCCAGACCCTTCTAGAGCATCCGAGGACCCTTCTAAAAGCACCCAGACCATTCTAGAGCATCCCAGGACCCTTCTAAAAGCACCCAGACCCTTCTAGAGGCCCCTAGGACCCTTCTAAAAGCCCCCAGACCCTTCTAGAGGCCCCCAGGACCCTTCTAAAAGCACCCAGACCATTCTAGAGCCCCCCAGGACCCTTCTAAAGGCCCCCAGACCCTTCTAGACCCTCCCCGGATCATTCTAAAAGTCCCCAGATTCTTCTAGAGCCTCCCAGGACCCTTCTAATAGCCCCCCGACCTTACTAGACCCTCCCCGGATCCTTCTAAATGAACCCAGACCCTTCTAGGGCCCCCCAGAACCCCTCTAAAAGCCTCCAGACCATTGTAGAGCCCCCCAGGACCCGTCTAAAAGCGCCCAGACCCTTCTAGACCCTCCCCTGATCATTCTAAAAGACCCCAGACCCTTCTAAAACCTCCCAGGACTATTCTAAAAGAACCCAGACCATTCTAGACCCTCCCCGGATTATTCTAAAAGCCCCCAGACCCTTCTAGAGCCCCCCAGGACCCTTCTAAAAGACCCCAGACCCTTCTAGAGCCGCCTAGGATCTTTCAAAAAGCATAAAGACCCTTCTAGACCGTCCCCGGATCATTCTAAAAGCACCCAGACCCTTCTAGAGCCCCTCAGGCCCCTTCTAAATGCCCCCAGACCCTTCTAGAGAACCCCAGGACCCTTCTAAAAGCCCCCAGATCCTTCTAGAGGCCCCCCGGACCCTTCTAAAAGCCCCCAGACCCTTCTAGAGCCCCCCAGGACCATTCTAAAAGACCCCAGACCCTTCTAGAGCCCCCCAGGACCCTACTAAAAGCTCCCAGACCTTTCTAGAGCCCCTCAGGACCCTTCTAAAAGCCCCCAG
Source organism: Clamator glandarius (assembly GCA_033459285.1). NCBI lineage: Eukaryota > Metazoa > Chordata > Aves > Cuculiformes > Cuculidae > Clamator > Clamator glandarius. The sequence continues at coordinate 27,876 of JAUNZM010001605.1, forward strand.
ACCCTTCTAGACCCTCCCCGGATCCTTCTAAAAGCCCCCAGACCCTTCTATATCCTCCCAGGACCTTTCTAAAAGCCCCCAGACCTTTCTAGAGGCCCCAGGACCCTTCTAAAAGCCCCCAGACCCTTCTAGAGCCCCCCAGGACCCTTCTAAAAGCCCCCAGACCCTTCTAGAGCACCCCAGGACCCTTCTAAATGCCCCCAGACCCTTCTTGAGCCCCCCAGGACCCATCTAATAGCCCCCAGACCCTTCTAGCGGCACCCACGACCCTTCTACAAGCACCCAGACCCTTCTAGACCCCCTTAGGACCCTTCTAAAAGCCCCTAGACCCTTCTAGAGCCCCCCAGGACCCTTCTAAATGCCCCCAGACCCTTCTAGCGGCACCCAGGGCCCCTCTTAAGGAACCCCGTCCCTTCTAGAGCACCCCAGGACCCTTCTAAAAGTCCCCAGACCCTTCTAGAGACCCCCAGGACCCTTCTGAAAGCCCCCAGAACCTTCTAGAGCCCTCCAGGTCCCTTCTAAAAGCCCCCAGACCCTTCTAGAGCATCCGAGGACCCTTCTAAAATTCCCCAGACCCTTCTAGAGCCCCCCCGGACCCTTCTAAAAGCCCCCAGACCCTTCTAGAGGCCCCCAGGACCTTTCTAAAACCACCAAGACCCGTCTAGAGGCTCCCTGGACTCTTATAAAAGAACCCAGACCCTTCTAGAGCCTCCCAGTACCCTTCTAAAAGCAACCAGACCCTTCTAGAGAACCCCAGGACCCTTCTAAAAGCCCCCAGACCCTTCTAGACCCTCCCCGGATCATTCTAAAAGCCCCCAGACCCTTCTAGAGCCCCCTAGGTCCCATCTAAAAGCCACCAGACCCTTCTAGAGGCCCCTAGGACCCTTCTAAAAGCCCCCAGACCCTTCTAGAGACCCCCAGGACCCTTCTGAAAGCCCCCAGAACATTCTATATCCCCCCAGGACCCTTCTAAAAGCCCCCAGACCCTTCTAGAGCATCCGAGGACCCTTCTAAAAGCACCCAGACCCTTCTAGAGCATCCCAGGACCCTTCTAAAAGCCCCCAGACCCTTCTAGAGGCCCCTAGGACCCTTCTAAAAGCCCCCAGAACCCTCTAGAGCCACCCAGGACTCTTCTAAAAGCACCCAGACCCTTCTAGAGCCCCCCAGGACCCTTTTAAAAGTACCCGGACCCTTCTAGAGCCCCCCAGGACAATTCTAAAAGCCGCCAGACCTTTCTAGACCCTCCCCGGATCATTCTAAATGCCCCCAGACCCTTCTAGATGACCCCAGGACCCTTCTAAAAGCCCCCAGACCCTTCTAGAGCCCCCAGGACCCATCTAAAAGCCCCCAGACCCTTCTAGACCCTCCCCGGATCATTCTAAAAGCCCCCAGATTCTTCTAGAGCCTCCCAGGACCCTTCTAATAGCCCCCCGACCTTTCTAGACCCTCCCCGGATCCTTCTAAATGAACCCAGACCCTTCTAGGGCCCCCCAGAACCCCTCAAAAAGCATCCAGACCCTTGTAGAGCCCCCCAGGACCCGTCTAAAAGCGCCCAGACCCTTCTAGCCCCTCCCCTGATCATTCTAAAAGACCCCAGAACCTTCTAAAACCTCCCAGGACTATTCTAAAAGAACCCAGACCATTCTAGACCCTCCCCGGATTATTCTAAAAGCCCCCAGACCCTTCTAGAGCCCCCCAAGACCCTTCTAAAAGACTCCAGACCCTTCTAGAGCCCCCCCGAACCCTTCTAAAAGCCCCCAGACCCTTCTAGAGCACCCCAGGAAACTTCTAAAAGCACCCAGACCCTTCTAGAGCCCCCCCGAACCCTTCTAAAAGCCCCCAGACCCTTCTAGAGCCACCCAGGACCCTTCTAAAAGCCCCCAGAACCTTCTAGAGCCCCCCAGGACACTTCTACAAGCACCAAGACCCTTCTAGAGCATCCCAGGACCCTTCTAAAAGCACCCAGACCCATCTAGAGCCTCCCAGGACCCTTCTATAAGCCCCCAGAACCTTCTAGAGACTCCCAGGACCCTTCGAAAAGCCCCCAGACCCTTCTAGAGCCACCCAGGACCTTTCTAAAAGCCCCCAGACCCTTCTAGAGCCTCCCAGGACCCTTCTAAAAGCCCCCAGACCATTCTAGAGCACCCCAGGACCCTTCTAAAAGCCCCCAGACCCTTCTAGAGCCACCCAGGACCCTTCTAAAAGCCCCCAGACCCTTCTAGAGGACCCCAGGACCCTTCTGAAAGCCAGCAGAACATTCTAGAGTCACCCAGGACCATTCTAAAGGCACCCAGACCCTTCTAGAGCCCCTCAGGACCCTTCTAAAAGCGCCCAGACCCTTCTAGACCCTCCCCTGATCATTCTAAAAGACCCCAGACCCTTCTAAAACCTCCCAGGACTATTCTAAAAGAACCCAGACCATTCTAGACCCTCCCCGGATTATTCTAAAAGCCCCCAGACCCTTCTAGAGCCCCCCAAGACCCTTCTAAAAGCCTCCAGAACCTTCTAGAGCCCCCCAGGACCCTTCTAAAAGACCCCAGACCCTTCTAGAGCCGCCTATTATCCTTCTAAAAGCATAAAGACCCTTCTAGACCGTCCCCGGATCATTCTAAAAGCCCCCAGACCCTTCTAGAGCCCCTCAGGACCCTTCTAAATGCCCCCAGATCCTTCTAGAGAAACCCAGGACCCATCTAAAAGACCCCAGATCCTTCTAGAGGCCCCCAGGACCCTTCTAAAAGCCCCCAGACCCTTCTAGAGCCCCCCAGGACCATTCTAAAAGACCCCAGACCCTTCTAGAGCCCCCCAGGACCCTACTAAAACCTCCCAGACCCTTCTAGAGCCCCCCAGGACCCTTCTAAAAGCCCCCAGACCTTTCTAGACCCTCCCCGGATCCTTCTAAAAGCCCCCAGACCCTTCTATATCCTCCCAGTACCTTTCTAAAAGCCCCAGACCTTTCTAGAGGCCCCAGGACCCTTCTAAAAGCCCCCAGACCCTTCTAGAGAATCCGAGGACCCTTCTAAAATTCCCCAGACCCTTCTAGAGCCCCGCCGGACCCTTCTAAAAGCCCCCAGACCATTCTAGATCCACCCAGGACCCTTCTAAAAGCCCCCAGACCATTCTAGAGCCCCCCAGGACCCTTCTGAAAGCCCCCAGAACATTCTAGAGCCCCCCAGGACCCTTCTAAAAGCCCCCAGACCCTTCTAGAGACCCCCAGGACACTTCTGAAAGCCCCCAGAACATTCTAGAGCCACCCAGGACCCTTCTAAAAGCCCCCAGACCCTTCTAGAGCATCCGAGGACCCTTCTAAAAGCACCCAGACCATTCTAGAGCATCCCAGGACCCTTCTAAAAGCACCCAGACCCTTCTAGAGGCCCCTAGGACCCTTCTAAAAGCCCCCAGACCCTTCTAGAGGCCCCCAGGACCCTTCTAAAAGCCCCCAGACCATTCTAGAGCCCCCCAGGACCCTTCTAAAGGCCCCCAGACCCTTCTAGACCCTCCCCGGATCATTCTAAAAGTCCCCAGATTCTTCTAGAGCCTCCCAGGACCCTTCTAATAGCCCCCCGACCTTTCTAGACCCTCCCCGGATCCTTCTAAATGAACCCAGACCCTTCTAGGGCCCCCCAGAACCCCTCTAAAAGCCTCCAGACCCTTGTAGAGCCCCCCAGGACCCGTCTAAAAGCGCCCAGACCCTTCTAGACCCTCCCCTGATCATTCTAAAAGACCCCAGACCCTTCTAAAACCTCCCAGGACTATTCTAAAAGAACCCAGACCATTCTAGACCCTCCCCGGATTATTCTAAAAGCCCCTAGACCATTCTAGAGCCCCCCAAGACCCTTCTAAAAGCCTCCAGACCCTTCTAGAGCCCCCCAGGACCCTTCTAAAAGACCCCAGACCCTTCTAGAGCCACCTAGGATCTTTCAAAAAGCATAAAGACCCTTCTAGACCGTCCCCGGATCATTCTAAAAGCCCCCAGACCCTTCTAGAGCCCCTCAGGACCCTTCTAAATGCCCCCAGACCCTTCTAGAGAACCCCAGGACCCATCTAAAAGCCCCCAGATCCTTCTAGAGGCCCCCAGGACCCTTCTAAAAGCCCCCAGACCCTTCTAGAGCCCCCCAGGACCATTCTAAAAGACCCCAGACCCTTCTAGAGCCCCCCAGGACCCTACTAAAAGCTCCCAGACCTTTCTAGAGCCCCTCAAGACCCTTCTAAAAGCCCCCAGACCCTTCTACACCATCCCCGGATCCTTCTAAAAGCCCCCAGACCCTTCTAGATCCTCCCAGGACCCTTCTAAAAGCCCCCAGACCTTTCTAGAGGCCCCAGGACCCTTCTAAAAGCCCCCAGACCCTTCTAGAGCCCCCCAGGACCCTTCTAAAACCCCCAGACCCTTCTAGAGCACCCCAGGACCCTTCTAAATGCCCCCAGACCCTTCTTGAGCCCCCCAGGACCCTTCTAAAAGCCCCCAGACCCTTCTAGCGGCACCCACGACCCTTCTACAAGCACCCAGACCCTTCTAGAACCCCCCAGGACCCTTCTAAAAGCACCCAGACCCTTCTAGAGGCCCCCAGGACCCTTCTAAAAGCCCCCAGACCCTTCTAGAGCCCCCCAGGGCCCTTCTACTAGCACCCAGACCCTTCTAGAGCCCCCCAGGACCCTTCTAAAAGCACCCAGACCCTTCTAGAGGCCCCCAGGACCCGTCTAAAAGCCTCTAGACCCTTCTAGAGCCCCCCAGGACCTTTCTAAAATCACCCAGACCCTTCTAGAGGCTCCCCGGACCCTTATAAAAGCACCCCGACCCTTCTAGAGCCTCCCAGTACCCTTCTAAAAGCAACCAGACCCTTCTAGAGAACCCCAGGACCCTTCTAAAAGCCCCCAGACCCTTCTAGACCCTCCCCGGATCATTCTAAATACCCCCAGACCCTTCTAGAGCCCCCTAGGATCCTTCAAAAAGCACCCAGACCTTTCTAGACCGTCCCCGGATCATTCTAAAAGCCCCCAGACCCTTCTAGAGCCCCCCAGGATCATTCTAAAAGCCCCCAGACCCTTCTAGAGGCCCCTAGGACCCTTCTAAAAGCCCACAGACCCTTCTAGACCCTCCCCGGATCCTTCGAAAAGACCCCAGACCCTTCTAGAGCCCCCCAGGATCATTCTAAAACCCCCAGACCCTTCTAGAGCCCCCCAGTACCCTTCTAAAAGCCCCTAGACCCTTCTAGAGCCCCCCAGGACCCTTCTAAATGTACCCAGACCCTTCAAGAGGCACCCAGGGCCCCTCTTAAGGAACCCCGTCCCTTCTAGAGCACCCCAGGACCCTTATAAAAGTCCCCAGACCCTTCTAGAGGCCCCCAGGACCCTTCTGAAAGCCCCCAGAACCTTCTAGAGCCCTCCAGGACCCTTCTAAAAGCCCCCAGACCCTTCTAGAGCATCCGAGGAACCTTCTAAAATTCCCCAGACCCTTCTAGAGCCCCCCCGGACCCTTCTAAAAGCCCCCAGACCCTTCTAGAGCCCCCCAGGACCTTTCTAAAATCACCAAGACCCGTCTAGAGGCTCCCTGGACTCTTATAAAAGAACCCAGACCCTTCTAGAGCCTCCCAGTACCCTTCTAAAAGCAACCAGACCCTTCTAGAGAACCCCAGGACCCTTCTAAAAGCCCCCAGACCCTTCTAGACCCTCCCCGGATCATTCTAAAAGCCCCCAGACCCTTCTAGAGCCCCCTAGGACCCATCTAAAAGCCACCAGACCCTTCTAGAGGCCCCTAGGACCCTTCTAAAAGCCCCCAGACCCTTCTAGAGACCCCCAGGACCCTTCTGAAAGCCCCCAGAACATTCTATATCCCCCCAGGACCCTTCTAAAAGCCCCCAGACCCTTCTAGAGCATCCGAGGACCCTTCTAAAAGCACCCAGACCCTTCTAGAGCATCCCAGGACCCTTCTAAAAGCCCCCAGACCCTTCTAGAGGCCCCTAGGACCCTTCTAAAAGCCCCCAGAACCCTCTAGAGCCACCCAGGACTCTTCTAATAGCACCCAGACCCTTCTAGAGCCTCCCAGGACCCTTTTAAAAGTACCCAGACCCTTCTAGAGCCCCCCAGGACAATTCTAAAGGCCCCCAGACCTTTCTAGACCCTCCCCGGATCATTCTAAATGCCCCCAGACCCTTCTAGATGACCCCAGGACCCTTCTAAAAGCCCCCAGACCCTTCTAGAGCCCCCAGGACCCATCTAAAAGCCCCCAGACCCTTCTAGACCCTCCCCGGATCATTCTAAAATTCCCCAGATTCTTCTAGAGCCTCCCAGGACCCTTCTAATAGCCCCCCGACCTTTCTAGACCCTCCCCGGATCCTTCTAAATAAACCCAGACCCTTCTAGGGCCCCCCAGAACCCCTCAAAAAGCATCCAGACCCTTGTAGAGCCCCCCAGGACCCGTCTAAAAGCGCCCAGACCCTTCTAGCCCCTCCCCTGATCATTCTAAAAGACCCCAGACCCTTCTAAAACCTCCCAGGACTATTCTAAAAGAACCCAGACCATTCTAGACCCTCCCCGGATTATTCTAAAAGCCCCCAGACCCTTCTAGAGCCCCCCAAGACCCTTCTAAAAGCCTCCAGACCCTTCTAGAGCCCCCCAGGACCCTTCTAAAAGACCCCAGACCCTTCTAGAGCCGCCTAGGATCCTTCTAAAAGAATAAAGACCCTTCTAGACCGTCCCCGGATCACTCTAAAAGCCCCAGACCCTTCTAGAGCCCCTCAGAACCCATCTAAATGCCCCCAGACCCTTCTAGAGAAACCCAGGACCCATCTAAAAGCCCCCAGATCCTTCTAGAGGCCCCCAGGACCCTTCTAAAAGCCCCCAGACCCTTCTAGAGCCCCCCAGGACCATTCTAAAAGACCCCAGACCCTTCTAGAGCCCCCCAGGACCCTACTAAAACCTCCCAGACCCTTCTAGAGCCCCCCAGGACCCTTCTAAAAGCCCCCAGACCCTTCTAGACCCTCCCCGGATCCTTCTAAAAGACCCAGACCCTTCTATATCCTCCCAGGACCTTTCTAAAAGCCCCCAGACCTTTCTAGAGGCCCCAGGACCCTTCTAAAAGCCCCCAGACCCTTCTAGAGCCCCCCAGGACCCTTCTAAAAGCCCCCAGACCCTTCTAGAGCACCCCAGGACCCTTCTAAAAGCCCCCAGACGCTTCTTGAGCCCCCTAGGACCCTTCTATAAGCACCCAGACCCTTCTAGCGGCACCCACGACCCTTCTACAAGCCCCCAGACCCTTCTAGAGCCCCCCAAGACCCTTCTAAAAGCACCCAGACCCTTCTAGAGGCCCCCAGGACCAAACTAAAAGCCCCCAGACCCTTCTAGAGCCACCCCAGGACCCTTCTACAAGACTCCAGAACCTTCTAGAGCCACCCAGGACCCTTCTAAAAGCACCCAGACCCTTCTAGAGGTCCCCAGGACCCGTCTAAAAGCCTCTAGACCCTTCTAGAGCCCCCCAGGACCTTTCTAAAATCACCCAGACCCTTCTAGAGGCTCCCCGGACCCTTATAAAAGCACCCCGACCCTTCTAGAGCCTCCCAGTACCCTTCTAAAAGCAACCAGACCCTTCTAGAGAACCCCAGGACCCTTCTAAACTCCCCCAGACCCTTCTAGACCCTCCCCGGATCCTTCTAAAAGCCCCCAGACCCTTCTAGAGCCCCCTAGGATCCTTCAAAAAGCACCCAGACCTTTCTAGACCGTCCCCGGATCATTCTAAAAGCCCCCAGACCCTTCTAGAGCCCCCCAGGATCATTCCAAAAGCCCCCAGACCCTTCTAGAGGCCCCTAGGACCCTTCTAAAAGCCCCCAGACCCTTCTAGAGGCCCCCAGGACCCTTCTAAAAGCACCCAGACCATTCTAGAGCCCCCCAGGACCCTTCGAAAGGCCCCCAGACCCTTCTAGACCCTCCCCGGATCATTCTAAAAGTCCCCAGATTCTTCTAGAACCTCCCAGGACCCTTCTAATAGCCCCCCGACCTTTCTAGACCCTCCCCGGATCCTTCTAAATGAACCCAGACCCTTCTAGGGCCCCCCAGAACCCCTCTAAAAGCCTCCAGACCATTGTAGAGCCCCCCAGGACCCGTCTAAAAGCGCCCAGACCCTTCTAGACCCTCCCCTGATCATTCTAAAAGACCCCAGACCCTTCTAAAACCTCCCAGGACTATTCTAAAAGAACCCAGACCATTCTAGACCCTCCCCGGATTATTCTAAAAGCCCCCAGACCATTCTAGAGCCCCCCAAGACCCTTCTAAAAGCCTCCAGACCCTTCTAGAGCCCCCCAGGACCCTTCTAAAAGACCCCAGACCCTTCTAGAGCCGCCTAGGATCTTTCAAAAAGCATAAAGACCCTTCTAGACCGTCCCCGGATCATTCTAAAAGCCCCCAGACCCTTCTAGAGCCCCTCAGGACCCTTCTAAATGCCCCAGACCCTTCTAGAGAACCCCAGGACCCATCTAAAAGCACCCAGATCCTTCTAGAGGCCCCCAGGACCCTTCTAAAAGCCCCCAGACCCTTCTAGAGCCCCCCAGGACCCTTCTAAAAGCCCCGACCCTTCTAGAGCACCCCAGGACCCTTCTAAATGCCCCCAGACCCTTCTTGAGCCCCCCAGGACCCTTCTAAAAGCCCCCAGACCCTTCTAGCGGCACCCACGACCCTTCTACAAGCACCCAGACCCTTCTAGAACCCCCCAGGACCCTTCTAAAAGCACCCAGACCCTTCTAGAGGCCCCCAGGACCCTTCTAAAAGCCATCAGACCCTTCTAGAGCCCCCCAGGACCCTTCTACAAGCACCCAGACCCTTCTAGAGCCCCCCAGGATCATTCCAAAAGCCCCCAGACCGTTCTAGAGGCCCCCAGGACCCTTCTAAAAGCACCCAGACCATTCTAGAGCCCCCCAGGACCCTTCTAAAGGCCCCCAGACCCTTCTAGACCCTCCCCAGATCATTCTAAAAGTCCCCAGATTCTTCTAGAGCCTCCCAGGACCCTTCTAATAGCCCCCCGACCTTTCTAGACCCTCCCCGGATCCTTCTAAATGAACCCAGACCCTTCTAGGGCCCCCCAGAACCCCTCTAAAAGCCTCCAGACCATTGTAGAGCCCCCCAGGACCCGTCTAAAAGCGCCCAGACCCTTCTAGCCCCTCCCCTGATCATTCTAAAAGACCCCAGACCCTTCTAAAACCTCCCAGGACTATTCTAAAAGAACCCAGACCATTCTAGACCCTCCCCGGATTATTCTAAAAGCCCCCAGACCATTCTAGAGCCCCCCAAGACCCTTCTAAAAGCCTCCAGACCCTTCTAGAGCCCCCCAGGACCCTTCTAAAAGACCCCAGACCCTTCTAGAGCCGCCTAGGATCTTTCAAAAAGCATAAAGACCCTTCTAGACCGTCCCCGGATCATTCTAAAAGCCCCCAGACCCTTCTAGAGCCCCTCAGGACCCTTCTAAATGCCCCAGACCCTTCTAGAGAAACCCAGGACCCATCTAAAAGCCCCCAGATCCTTCTAGAGGCCCCCAGGACCCTTCTAAAAGCCCCCAGACCCTTCTAGAGCCCCCCAGGACCATTCTAAAAGACCCCAGACCCTTCTAGAGCCCCCCAGGACCCTACTAAAAGCTCCCAGACCTTTCTAGAGCCCCTCAGGACCCTTCTAAAAGCCCCCAGACCCTTCTAGACCCTCCCCGGATCCTTCTAAAAGCCCCCAGACCCTTCTAGATCCTCCCAGGACCTTTCTAAAAGCCCCCAGACCTTTCTAGAGGCCCCAGGACCCTTCTAAAAGCCCCCAGACCCTTCTAGAGCCCCCCAGGACCCTTCTAAAAGCCCCGACCCTTCTAGAGCACCCCAGGACCCTTCTAAATGCCCCCAGACCCTTCTTGAGCCCCCCAGGACCCTTCTAAAAGCCCCCAGACCCTTCTAGCGGCACCCACGACCCTTCTACAAGCACCCAGACCCTTCTAGAACCCCCCAGGACCCTTCTAAAAGCACCCAGACCCTTCTAGAGGCCCCCAGGACCCTTCTAAAAGCCCCCAGACCCTTCTAGAGCCCCCCAGGACCCTTCTACAAGCACCCAGACCCTTCTAGAGCCCCCCAGGACCCTTCTAAAATTCCCCAGACCCTTCTAGAGCCCCCCCGGACCCTTCTAAAAGCCCCCAGACCCTTCTAGAGCCCCCCAGGACCTTTCTAAAATCACCAAGACCCGTCTAGAGGCTCCCTGGACTCTTATAAAAGAACCCAGACCCTTCTAGAGCCTCCCAGTACCCTTCTAAAAGCAACCAGACCCTTCTAGAGAACCCCAGGACCCTTCTAAAAGCCCCCAGACCCTTCTAGACCCTCCCCGGATCATTCTAAAAGCCCCCAGACCCTTCTAGAGCCCCCTAGGACCCATCTAAAAGCCACCAGACCCTTCTAGAGGCCCCTAGGACCCTTCTAAAAGCCCCCAGACCCTTCTAGAGACCCCCAGGACCCTTCTGAAAGCCCCCAGAACATTCTATATCCCCCCAGGACCCTTCTAAAAGCCCCTAGACCCTTCTAGAGCATCCGAGGACCCTTCTAAAAGCACCCAGACCCTTCTAGAGCATCCCAGGACCCTTCTAAAAGCCCCCAGACCCTTCTAGAGGCCCCTAGGACCCTTCTAAAAGCCCCCAGAACCCTCTAGAGCCACCCAGGACTCTTCTAAAAGCACCCAGACCCTTCTAGAGCCTCCCAGGACCCTTCTAAAAGTACCCAGACCCTTCTAGAGCCCCCCAGGACAATTCTAAAGGCCCCCAGACCTTTCTAGACCCTCCCCGGATCATTCTAAATGCCCCCAGACCCTTCTATATGACCCCAGGACCCTTCTAAAAGCCCCCAGACCCTTCTAGAGCCCCCAGGACCCATCTAAAAGCCCCCAGACCCTTCTAGACCCTCCCCGGATCATTCTAAAAGCCCCCAGATTCTTCTAGAGCCTCCCAGGACCCTTCTAATAGCCCCCCGACCTTTCTAGACCCTCCCCGGATCCTTCTAAATAAACCCAGACCTTCTAGGGCCCCCCAGAACCCCTCAAAAAGCATCCAGACCCTTGTAGAGCCCCCCAGGACCCGTCTAAAAGCGCCCAGACCCTTCTAGACCCTCCCCTGATCATTCTAAAAGACCCCAGACCCTTCTAAAACCTCCCAGGACTATTCTAAAAGAACCCAGACCATTCTAGACCCTCCCCGGATTATTCTAAAAGCCCCCAGACCCTTCTAGAGCCCCCCAAGACCCTTCTAAAAGCCTCCAGACCCTTCTAGAGCCCCCCAGGACTCTTCTAAAAGACCCCAGACGCTTCTAGAGCCGCCTAGGATCCTTCTAAAAGCATAAAGACCCTTCTAGACCGTCCCCGGATCACTCTAAAAGGCCCAGACCCTTCTAGAGCCCCTCAGGACCCATCTAAATGCCCCCAGACCCTTCTAGAGAAACCCAGGACCCATCTAAAAGCCCCCAGATCATTCTAGAGGCCCCCAGGACCCTTCTAAAAGCCCCCAGACCCTTCTAGAGCCCCCCAGGACCATTCTAAAAGACCCCAGACCCTTCTAGAGCCCCCCAGGACCCTACTAAAACCTCCCAGACCCTTCTAGAGCCCCCCAGGACCCTTCTAAAAGCCCCCAGACCCTTCTAGACCCTCCCCGGATCCTTCTAAAAGCCCCCAGACCCTTCTATATCCTCCCAGGACCTTTCTAAAAGCCCCCAGACCTTTCTAGAGGCCCCAGGACCCTTCTAAAAGCCCCCAGACCCTTCTAGAGCCCCCCAGGACCCTTCTAAAAGCCCCCAGACCCTTCTAGAGCACCCCAGGACCCTTCTAAAAGCCCCCAGACCCTTCTTGAGCCCCCTAGGACCCTTCTATAAGCCCCCAGACCCTTCTAGCGGCACCCAAGACCCTTCTACAAGCCCCCAGACCCTTCTAGAGCCCCCCAGGACCCTTCTAAAAGCACCCAGACCCTTCTAGAGGCCCCCAGGACCCTTCTAAAAGACCCCAGACCCTTCTAGAGCCCCCCCAGGACCCTTCTACAAGACCCCAGACCCTTCTAGAGCCACCCAGGACCCTTCTAAAAGCACCCAGACCCTTCTAGAGGTCCCCAGGACCCGTCTAAAAGCCTCTAGACCCTTCTAGAGCCCCCCAGGACCTTTCTAAAATCACCCAGACCCTTCTAGAGGCTCCCCGGACCCTTATAAAAGCACCCCGACCCTTCTAGAGCCTCCCAGTACCATTCAAAAAGCAACCAGACCCTTCTAGAGAACCCCAGGACCCTTCTAAAATCCCCCAGACCCTTCTAGACCCTCCCCGGATCCTTCTAAAAGACCCCAGACCTTTCTAGAGCCCCCTAGGATCCTTCAAAAAGCACCCAGACCTCTCTAGACCGTCCCGGGATCATTCTAAAAGCCCCCAGACCCTTCTAGAGCCCCCCAGGATCATTCCAAAAGCCCCCAGACCCTTCTAGAGCCCTCTAGGACCCATCTAAAAGCACCCAGACCCTTCTAGAGGCCCCTAGGACCCTTCTAAAAGACCCCAGACCCTTCTAGACCCTCCCCGGATCCTTCGAAAAGACCCCAGACCCTTCTAGAGCCCCCCAGGATCATTCTAAAAGCCCCCAGACCCTTCTAGAGCCCCCCAGTACCCTTCTAAAAGCCCCTAGACCCTTCTAGAGCACCCCAGGACCCTTCTAAAAGTCCCCAGACCCTTCTAGAGCACCCCAGGACCATTCTAAAAGCCCCCAGACCCTTCTAGAGCCCCCCCGGACCATTCTAAAAGACCCCAGACCCTTCTAGAGCACCCCAGGACCCTTCTGAAAGCCAGCAGAACATTCTAGAGTCACCCAGGACCCTTCTAAAGGCACCCAGACCCTTCTAGAGCCCCCCAGGACCCTTCTAAAAGCTCCCAGACGCTTCTAGAGATCCCCAGGACCCTTCTGAAAACCCCCAGAACATTCTAGAGCAATCCAGGATCCTTCTAAAAGCACCCAGACCCTTCTAGAGCACCCCAGGACCCTTCTAAAATTCCCCAGACCATTCTAGAGCACCCCAGGACAATTCTAAAAGCACTCAGACCCTTCTAGAGCCCCCCCGGACCCTTCTAAAAGCCCCCAGACCCTTCTAGAGCCACCGAGGACCCTTCTAAAAGCACCCAGAACCTTCTAGAGCCCCCCAGGACCCATCTACAAGCACCCAGTCCCTTCTAGAGCATCCCAGGACCCTTCTAAAAGTACCCAGACCCATCTAGAGCCTCCCAGGACCCTTCTAAAAGCCCCCAGACCCTTCTAGAGACACCCAGGACCCTTCGAAAAGCCCCCAGACTCTTCTAGAGCCACCCAGGACCTTTCTAAAAGCCCCCAGACCCTTCTAGAGCCTTCCAGGACCCTTCTAAAAGCCCCCAGACCATTCTAGAGCACCCCAGGACCCTTCTAAAAGCCCCCAGACCCTTCTAGAGCCACCCAGGACCCTTCTGAAAGCCCCCAGACCCTTCTAGAGACCCCCAGGACAATTCTGAAAGCCCCCAGAACATTCTAGAGCCCTCCAGGACCCTTCTAAAAGCCCCCAGACCCTTCTAGAGAATCCGAGGACCCTTCTAAAATTCCCCAGACCCTTCTAGAGCCACCCAGGACCATTCTAAAAGCTCCCAGACCATTCTAGAGCCCCCCAGGACCCTTCTGAAAGCCCCCAGAACATTCTAGAGCCCCCTAGGACCCTTCTAAAAGCCCCCAGACCCTTCTAGAGGCCCCCAGGACCCTTCTAAAAGCACCCAGACCATTCTAGAGCCCCCCAGGACCCTTCTAAAGGCCCCCAGACCCTTCTAGACCCTCCCCGGATCATTCTAAAAGTCCCCAGATTCTTCTAGAGCCTCCCAGGACCCTTCTAATAGCCCCCCGACCTTTCTAGACCCTCCCCGGATCCTTCTAAATGAACCCAGACCCTTCTAGGGCCCCCCAGAACACCTCTAAAAGCCTCCAGACCATTCTAGAGCCACCCAGGACCCTTCTAAAAGACCCCAGACCCTTCTAGAGCCGCCTAGGATCTTTCAAAAAGCATAAAGACCCTTCTAGACCGTCCCCGGATCATTCTAAAAGACCCCAGACCCTTCTAGAGCCCCTCAGGACCCTTCTAAATGCCCCCAGACCCTTTAGAGAACCCCAGGACCCATCTAAAAGCCCCCAGATCCTTCTAGAGGCCCCCAGGACCCTTCTAAAAGACCCCAGACCCTTCTAGAGCCCCCCAGGACCATTCTAAAAGACCCCAGACCCTTCTAGAGCCCCCCAGGACCCATCTAAAAGCTCCCAGACCCTTCTAGAGCCCCTCAGGACCCTTCTAAAAGCCCCCAGACCCTTCTAGACCATCCCCGGATCCTTCTAAAAGCTCCCAGACCCTTCTAGATCCTCCCAGGACCTTTCTAAAAGCCCTCAGACCTTTCTAGAGGCCCCAGGACCCTTCTAAAAGCCCCCAGACCCTTCTAGAGCCCCCCAGGACCCTTCTAAAAGCCCCCAGACCCTTCTAGAGCACCCCAGGACCCTTCTAAATGCCCCCAGACCATTCTTGAGCCCACCAGGACCCTTCTAAAAGCCCCCAGACCCTTCTAGCGGCACCCACGACCCTTCTACAAGCACCCAGACCCTTCTAGAACCCCCCAGGACCCTTCTAAAAGCACCCAGACCCTTCTAGAGGCCCCCAGGACCCTTCTAAAAGCCCCCAGACCCTTCTAGAGCCCCCCAGGGCCCTTCTACAAGCACCCAGACCCTTCTAGAACCCCCCAGGACCCTTCTAAAAGCACCCAGACCCTTCTAGAGGCCCCCAGGACCCGTCTAAAAGCCTCTAGACCCTTCTAGAGCCCCCCAGGACCTTTCTAAAATCACCCAGACCCTTCTAGAGGCTCCCCGGACCCTTATAAAAGCACCCCGACCCTTCTAGAGCCTCCCAGTACCCTTCTAAAAGCAACCAGACCTTTCTAGAGAACCCCAGGACCCTTCTAAAAGCCCCCAGACCCTTCTAGACCCTCCCCGGATCATTCTAAAAACCCCCAGACCCTTCTAGAGCCCCCTAGGACCCTTCTAAAAGCCCCCAGAACCCTCTAGAGCCACCCAGGACTCTTCTAATAGCACCCAGACCCTTCTAGAGCCTCCCAGGACCCTTTTAAAAGTACCCAGACCCTTCTAGAGCCCCCCAGGACAATTCTAAAGGCCCCCAGACCTTTCTAGACCCTCCCCGGATCATTCTAAATGCCCCCAGACCCTTCTAGATGACCCCAGGACCCTTCTAAAAGCCCCCAGACCCTTCTAGAGCCCCCAGGACCCATCTAAAAGCCCCCAGACCCTTCTAGACCCTCCCCGGATCATTCTAAAAGTCCCCAGATTCTTCTAGAGCCTCCCAGGACCCTTCTAATAGCCCCCCGACCTTTCTAGACCCTCCCCGGATCCTTCTAAATAAACCCAGACCCTTCTAGGGCCCTCCAGAACCCCTCAAAAAGCATCCAGACCCTTGTAGAGCCCCCCAGGACCCGTCTAAAAGCGCCCAGACCCTTCTAGCCCCTCCCCTGATCATTCTAAAAGACCCCAGACCCTTCTAAAACCTCCCAGGACTATTCTAAAAGAACCCAGACCATTCTAGACCCTCCCCGGATTATTCTAAAAGCCCCCAGACCCTTCTAGAGCCCCCCAAGACCCTTCTAAAAGCCTCCAGACCCTTCTAGAGCCCCCCAGGACCCTTCTAAAAGACCCCAGACCCTTCTAGAGCCGCCTAGGATCCTTCTAAAAGAATAAAGACCCTTCTAGACCGTCCCCGGATCACTCTAAAAGCCCCAGACCCTTCTAGAGCCCCTCAGGACCCATCTAAATGCCCCCAGACCCTTCTAGAGAACCCCTGGACCCATCTAAAAGCCCCCAGATCCTTCTAGAGGCCCCCAGGACCCTTCTAAAAGCCCCCAGACCCTTCTAGAGCCCCCCAGGACCATTCTAAAAGACCCCAGACCCTTCTAGAGACTCCCAGGACCCTACTAAAACCTCCCAGACCCTTCTAGAGCCCCCCAGGACCCTTCTAAAAGCCCCCAGACCCTTCTAGACCCTCCCCGGATCCTTCTAAAAGCCCCCAGACCCTTCTATATCCTCCCAGGACCTTTCTAAAAGCCCCCAGACCTTTCTAGAGGCCCCAGGACCCTTCTAAAAGCCCCCAGACCCTTCTAGAGCCCCCCAGGACCCTTCTAAAAGCACCCAGACCCTTCTAGAGCACCCCAGGACCCTTCTAAAAGCCCCCAGACCCTTCTTGAGCCCCCTAGGACCATTCTATAAGCACCCAGACCCTTCTAGCGGCACCCACGACCCTTCTACAAGCCCCCAGACCCTTCTAGAGCCCCCCAGGACCCTTCTAAAAGCACCCAGACCCTTCTAGAGGCCCCCAGGACCCTTCTAAAAGCCCCCAGACCCTTCTAGAGCCACCCCAGGACCCTTCTACAAGACCCCAGAACCTCCTAGAGCCACCCAGGACCCTTCTAAAAGCACCCAGACCCTTCTAGAGGTCCCCAGGACCCGTCTAAAAGCCTCTAGACCCTTCTAGAGCCCCCCAGGACCTTTCTAAAATCACCCAGACCCTTCTAGAGGCTCCCCGGACCCTTATAAAAGCACCCCGACCCTTCTAGAGCCTCCCAGTACCCTTCTAAAAGCAACCAGACCCTTCTAGAGAACCCCAGGACCCTTCTAAAAGCCCCCAGACCCTTCTAGACCCTCCCCGGATCCTTCTAAAAGCCCCCAGACCCTTCTAGAGCCCCCTAGGATCCTTCAAAAAGCACCCAGACCTTTCTAGACCGTCCCCGGATCATTCTAAAAGCCCCCAGACCCTTCTAGAGCCCCCCAGGATCATTCCAAAAGCCCCCAGACCCTTCTAGAGGCCCCTAGGACCCTTCTAAAAGCCCCCAGACCCTTCTGGAGGCCCCCAGGACCCTTCTAAAAGCACCCAGACCATTCTAGAGCCCCCCAGGACCCTTCTAAAGGCCCCCAGACCCTTCTAGACCCTCCCCGGATCATTCTAAAAGTCCCCAGATTCTTCTAGAGCCTCCCAGGACCCTTCTAATAGCCCCCCGACCTTTCTAGACCCTCCCCGGATCCTTCTAAATGAACCCAGACCCTTCTAGGGCCCCCCAGAACCCCTCTAAAAGCCTCCAGACCATTCTAGAGCCCCCCAGGACCCTTCTAAAAGACCCCAGACCCTTCTAGAGCCGCCTAGGATCTTTCAAAAAGCATAAAGACCCTTCTAGACCGTCCCCGGATCATTCTAAAAGCCCCCAGACCCTTCTAGAGCCCCTCAGGACCCTTCTAAATGCCCCAGACCCTTCTAAGAACCCCAGGACCAATCTAAAAGCCCCCAGATCCTTCTAGAGGCCCCCAGGACCCTTCTAAAAGCCCCCAGACCCTTCTAGAGCCCCCCAGGACCATTCTAAAAGACCCCAGACCCTTCTAGAGCCCCCCAGGACCCTACTAAAAGCTCCCAGACCTTTCTAGAGCCCCTCAAGACCCTTCTAAAAGCCCCCAGACCCTTCTACACCATCCCCGGATCCTTCTAAAAGCCCCCAGACCCTTCTAGATCCTCTCAGGACCCTTCTAAAAGCCCCCAGACCTTTCTAGAGGCCCCAGGACCCTTCTAAAAGCCCCCAGACCCTTCTAGAGCCCCCCAGGACCCTTCTAAAACCCCCAGACCCTTCTAGAGCACCCCAGGACCCTTCTAAATGCCCCCAGACCCTTCTTGAGCCCCCCAGGACCCTTCTAAAAGCCCCCAGACCCTTCTAGCGGCACCCACGACCCTTCTACAAGCACCCAGACCCTTCTAGAACCCCCCAGGACCCTTCTAAAAGCACCCAGACCCTTCTAGAGGCCCCCAGGACCCTTCTAAAAGCCCCCAGACCCTTCTAGAGCCCCCCAGGACCCTTCTACTAGCACCCAGACCCTTCTAGAGCCCCCCAGGACCCTTCTAAAAGCACCCAGACCCTTCTAGAGGCCCCCAGGACCCGTCTAAAAGCCTCTAGACCCTTCTAGAGCCCCCCAGGACCTTTCTAAAATCACCCAGACCCTTCTAGAGGCTCCCCGGACCCTTATAAAAGCACCCCGACCCTTCTAGAGCCTCCCAGTACCCTTCTAAAAGCAACCAGACCCTTCTAGAGAACCCCAGGACCCTTCTAAAAGCCCCCAGACCCTTCTAGACCCTCCCCGGATCATTCTAAAAACCCCCAGACCCTTCTAGAGCCCCCTAGGATCCTGCAAAAAGCACCCAGACCTTTCTAGACCGTCCCCGGATCATTCTAAAAGCCCCCAGACCCTTCTAGAGCCCCCCAGGATCATTCTAAAAGCCCCCAGACCCTTCTAGAGGCCCCTAGGACCCTTCTAAAAGCCCACAGACCCTTCTAGACCCTCCCCGGATCCTTCGAAAAGACCCCAGACCCTTCTAGAGCCCCCCAGGATCATTCTAAAAGCCCCCAGACCCTTCTAGAGCCCCCCAGTACCCTTCTAAAAGCCCCTAGACCCTTCTAGAGCCCCCCAGGACCCTTCTAAATGCCCCCAGACCCTTCAAGAGGCACCCAGGGCCCCTCTTAAGGAACCCCGTCCCTTCTAGAGCACCCCAGGACCCTTCTAAAAGTCCCCAGACCCTTCTAGAGACCCCCAGGACCCTTCTGAAAGCCCCCAGAACCTTCTAGAGCCCTCCAGGACCCTTCTAAAAGCCCCCAGACGCTTCTAGAGCATCCGAGGACCCTTCTAAAATTCCCCAGACCCTTCTAGAGCCCCCCCGGACCCTTCTAAAAGCCCCCAGACCCTTCTAGAGCCCCCCAGGACCTTTCTAAAATCACCAAGACCCGTCTAGAGGCTCCCTGGACTCTTATAAAAGAACCCAGACCCTTCTAGAGCCTCCCAGTACCCTTCTAAAAGCAACCAGACCCTTCTAGAGAACCCCAGGACCCTTCTAAAAGCCCCCAGACCCTTCTAGACCCTCCCCGGATCATTCTAAAAGCCCCCAGACCCTTCTAGAGCCCCCTAGGACCCATCTAAAAGCCACCAGACCCTTCTAGAGGCCCCTAGGACCCTTCTAAAAGCCCCCAGACCCTTCTAGAGACCCCCAGGACCCTTCTGAAAGCCCCCAGAACATTCTATATCCCCCCAGGACCCTTCTAAAAGCCCCTAGACCCTTCTAGAGCATCCGAGGACCCTTCTAAAAGCACCCAGACCCTTCTAGAGCATCCCAGGACCCTTCTAAAATCCCCCAGACCCTTCTAGAGGCCCCTAGGACCCTTCTAAAAGCCCCCAGAACCCTCTAGAGCCACCCAGGACTCTTCTAAAAGCACCCAGACCCTTCTAGAGCCTCCCAGGACCCTTTTAAAAGTACCCAGACCCTTCTAGAGCCCCCCAGGACAATTCTAAAGGCCCCCAGACCTTTCTAGACCCTCCCCGGATCATTCTAAATGCCCCCAGACCCTTCTAGATGACCCCAGGACCCTTCTAAAAGCCCCCAGACCCTTCTAGAGCCCCCAGGACCCATCTAAAAGACCCCAGACCCTTCTAGACCCTCCCCGGATCATTCTAAAAGCCCCCAGATTCTTCTAGAGCCTCCCAGGACCCTTCTAATAGCCCCCCGACCTTTCTAGACCCTCCCCGGATCCTTCTAAATAAACCCAGACCTTCTAGGGCCCCCCAGAACCCCTCAAAAAGCATCCAGACCCTTGTAGAGCCCCCCAGGACCCGTCTAAAAGCGCCCAGACCCTTCTAGCCCCTCCCCTGATCATTCTAAAAGACCCCAGACCCTTCTAAAACCTCCCAGGACTATTCTAAAAGAACCCAGACCATTCTAGACCCTCCCCGGATTATTCTAAAAGCCCCCAGACCCTTCTAGAGCCCCCCAAGACCCTTCTAAAAGCCTCCAGACCCTTCTAGAGCCCCCCAGGAACCTTCTAAAAGACCCCAGACCCTTCTAGAGCCGCCTAGGATCCTTCTAAAAGCATAAAGACCCTTCTAGACCGTCCCCGGATCACTCTAAAAGGCCCAGACCCTTCTAGAGCCCCTCAGGACCCATCTAAATGCCCCCAGACCCTTCTAGAGAAACCCAGGACCCATCTAAAAGCCCCCAGATCCTTCTAGAGGCCCCCAGGACCCTTCTAAAAGACCCCAGACCCTTCTAGAGCCCCCCAGGACCATTCTAAAAGACCCCAGACCCTTCTAGAGCCCCCCAGGACCCTACTAAAACCTCCCAGACCCTTCTAGAGCCCCCCAGGACCCTTCTAAAAGCCCCCAGACCCTTCTAGACCCTCCCCGGATCCTTCTAAAAGCCCCCAGACCCTTCTATATCCTCCCAGAACCTTTCTAAAAGCCCCCAGACCTTTCTAGAGGCCCCAGGACCCTTCTAAAAGCCCCCAGACCCTTCTAGAGCCCCCCAGGACCCTTCTAAAAGCCCCCAGACCCTTCTAGAGCACCCCAGGACCCTTCTAAAAGCCCCCAGACCTATCTTGAGCCCCCTAGGACCCTTCTATAAGCCCCCAGACCCTTCTAGCGGCACCCAAGACCCTTCTACAAGCCCCCAGACCCTTCTAGAGCCCCCCAGGACCCTTCTAAAAGCACCCAGACCCTTCTAGAGGCCCCCAGGACCCTTCTAAAAGACCCCAGACCCTGCTAGAGCCCCCCCAGGACCCTTCTACAAGACCCCAGACCCTTCTAGAGCCACCCAGGACCCTTCTAAAAGCACCCAGACCCTTCTAGAGGTCCCCAGGACCCGTCTAAAAGCCTCTAGACCCTTCTAGAGCCCCCCAGGACCTTTCTAAAATCACCCAGACCCTTCTAGAGGCTCCCCGGACCCTTATAAAAGCACCCCGACGCTTCTAGAGCCTCCCAGTACCATTCTAAAAGCAAAAAGACCCTTCTAGAGAACCCCAGGACCCTTCTAAAATCCCCCAGACCCTTCTAGACCCTCCCCGGATCCTTCTAAAAGCCCCCAGACCCTTCTAGAGCCCCCTAGGATCCTTCAAAAAGCACCCAGACCTTTCTAGACCGTCCCCGGATCATTCTAAAAGCCCCCAGACCCTTCTAGAGCCCCCCAGGATCATTCCAAAAGCCCCCAGACCCTTCTAGAGCCCTCTAGGACCCATCTAAAAGCCCCCAGACCCTTCTAGAGGCCCCTAGGACCCTTCTAAAAGACCCCAGACCCTTCTAGACCCTCCCCGGATCCTTCGAAAAGACCCCAGACCCTTCTAGAGCCCACCAGGATCATTCTAAAAGCCCCCAGACCCTTCTAGAGCCCCCCAGTACCCTTCTAAAAGCCCCTAGACCCTTCTAGAGCACCCCAGGACCCTTCTAAAAGTCCCCAGACCCTTCTAGAGCACCCCAGGACCATTCTAAAAGCCCCCAGACCCTTCTAGAGCCCCCCCGGACCATTCTAAAAGACCCCAGACCCTTCTAGAGCACCCCAGGACCCTTCTGAAAGCCAGCAGAACATTCTAGAGTCACCCAGGACCCTTCTAAAGGCACCCAGACCCTTCTAGAGCCCCCCAGGACCCTTCTAAAAGCTCCCAGACGCTTCTAGAGATCCCCAGGACCCTTCTGAAAGCCCCCAGAACATTCTAGAGCAATCCAGGACCCTTCTAAAAGCACCCAGACCCTTCTAGAGCATCCGAGGACCCTTCTAAAATTCCCCAGACCATTCTAGAGCACCCCAGGACAATTCTAAAAGCACTCAGACCCTTCTAGAGCCCCCCCGGACCCTTCTAAAAGCCCCCAGACCCTTCTAGAGCCACCGAGGACCCTTCTAAAAGCACCCAGAACCTTCTAGAGCCCCCCAGGACCCATCTACAAGCCCCCAGTCCCTTCTAGAGCATCCCAGGACCCTTCTAAAAGTACCCAGACCCATCTAGAGCCTCCCAGGACCCTTCTAAAAGCCCCCAGACCCTTCTAGAGACACCCAGGACCCTTCGAAAAGCCCCCAGACTCTTCTAGAGCCACCCAGGACCTTTCTAAAAGCCCCCAGACCCTTCTAGAGCCTTCCAGGACCCTTCTAAAAGCCCCCAGACCATTCTAGAGCACCCCAGGACCCTTCTAAAAGCCCCCAGACCCTTCTAGAGCCACCCAGGACCCTTCTGAAAGCCTGCAGAACATTCTAGAGTCACCCAGGACCCTTCTAAAGGCACACAGACCCTTCTAGAGCCCCCCAGGACCCTTCTAAAAGCCCCCAGACCCTTCTAGAGACCCCCAGGACAATTCTGAAAGCCCCCAGAACATTCTAGAGCCCTCCAGGACCCTTCTAAAAGCCCCCAGACCCTTCTAGAGAATCCGAGGACCCTTCTAAAATTCCCCAGACCCTTCTAGAGCCCCGCCGGACCCTTCTAAAAGCCCCCAGACCATTCTAGAGCCACCCAGGACCATTCTAAAAGCTCCCAGACCATTCTAGAGCCCCCCAGGACCCTTCTGAAAGCCCCCAGAACATTCTAGAGCCCCCTAGGACCCTTCTAAAAGCCCCCAGACCCTTCTAGAGGCCCCCAGGACCCTTCTAAAAGCCCCCAGACCATTCTAGAGCCCCCCAGGACCCTTCTAAAGGCCCCCAGACCCTTCTAGACCCTCCCCGGATCATTCTAAAAGTCCCCAGATTCTTCTAGAGCCTCCCAGGACCCTTCTAATAGCCCCCCGACCTTTCTAGACCCTCCCCGGATCCTTCTAAATGAACCCAGACCCTTCTAGGGCCCCCCAGAACACCTCTAAAAGCCTCCAGACCATTCTAGAGCCACCCAGGACCCTTCTAAAAGACCCCAGACCCTTCTAGAGCCGCCTAGGATCTTTCAAAAAGCATAAAGACCCTTCTAGACCGTCCCCGGATCATTCTAAAAGACCCCAGACCCTTCTAGAGCCCCTCAGGACCCTTCTAAATGCCCCCAGACCCTTTAGAGAACCCCAGGACCCATCTAAAAGCCCCCAGATCCTTCTAGAGGCCCCCAGGACCCTTCTAAAAGACCCCAGACCCTTCTAGAGATCCCCAGGACCATTCTAAAAGACCCCAGACCCTTCTAGAGCCCCCCAGGACCCATCTAAAAGCTCCCAGACCCTTCTAGAGCCCCTCAGGACCCTTCTAAAAGCCCCCAGACCCTTCTAGACCATCCCCGGATCCTTCTAAAAGCCCCCAGACCCTTCTAGATCCTCCCAGGACCTTTCTAAAAGCCCTCAGACCTTTCTAGAGGCCCCAGGACCCTTCTAAAAGCCCCCAGACCCTTCTAGAGCCCCCCAGGACCCTTCTAAAAGCCCCCAGACCCTTCTAGAGCACCCCAGGACCCTTCTAAATGCCCCCAGACCATTCTTGAGCCCACCAGGACCCTTCTAAAAGCCCCCAGACCCTTCTAGCGGCACCCACGACCCTTCTACAAGCACCCAGACCCTTCTAGAACCCCCCAGGACCCTTCTAAAAGCACCCAGACCCTTCTAAAGGCCCCCAGGACCCTTCTAAAAGCCCCCAGACCCTTCTAGAGCCCCCCAGGGCCCTTCTACAAGCACCCAGACCCTTCTAGAGCCCCCCAGGACCCTTCTAAAAGCACCCAGACCCTTCTAGAGGCCCCCAGGACCCGTCTAAAAGCCTCTAGACCCTTCTAGAGCCCCCCAGGACCTTTCTAAAATCACCCAGACCCTTCTAGAGGCTCCCCGGACCCTTATAAAAGCACCCCGACCCTTCTAGAGCCTCCCAGTACCCTTCTAAAAGCAACCAGACCTTTCTAGAGAACCCCAGGACCCTTCTAAAAGCCCCCAGACCCTTCTAGACCCTCCCCGGATCATTCTAAAAACCCCCAGACCCTTCTAGAGCCCCCTAGGATCCTTCAAAAAGCACCCAGACCTTTCTAGACCTTCCCCGGATCATTCTAAAAGCCCCCAGACCCTTCTAGAGCCCCCCAGGATCATTCCAAAAGCCCTCAGACCCTTCTAGAGCCCCCTAGGACCCATCTAAAAGCCCCCAGACCCTTCTAGAGGCCCCTAGGACCCTTCTAAAAGCCCACAGACCCTTCTAGACCCTCCCCGGATCCTTCGAAAAGACCCCAGACCCTTCTAGAGCCCCCCAGGATCATTCTAAAAGCCCCCAGACCCTTCTAGAGCCCCCCAGTACCCTTCTAAAAGCCCCTAGACCCTTCTAGAGCCCCCCAGGACCCTTCTAAATGCACCCAGACCCTTCAAGAGGCACCCAGGGCCCCTCTTAAGGAACCCCGTCCCTTCTAGAGCACCCCAGGACCCTTCTAAAAGCCCCCAGACCCTTCTAGAGCACCCCAGGACCATTCTAAAAGCCCCCAGACTCTTCTAGAGCCCCCCCGGACCCTTCTAAAAGACCCCAAACCGTTCTAGATGACCCCAGGACCCTTCTGAAAGCCAGCAGAACATTCTAGAGTCACCCAGGACCCTTCTAAAGGCACCCAGACCCTTCTAGAGCCCCCCAGGACCCTTCTAAAAGCGCCCAGACCCTTCTAGAGACTCCCAGGACCCTTCTGAAAGCCCCCAGAACCTTCTAGAGCCCTCCAGGACCCTTCTAAAAGCACCCAGACCCTTCTAGAGCATCCGAGGACCCTTCTAAAATTCCCCAGACCCTTCTAGAGCCACCCAGGACCCTTCTAAAAGCACCCAGAACCTTCTAGAGACCCCAGGACCCTTCTACAAGAACCACGACCCTTCTAGAGCATCCCAGGACCCTTCTAAAAGCACCCAGACCCATCTAGAGCCTCCCAGGACCCTTCTAAAAGCCCCCAGACCCTTCTAGAGGCACCCAGGACCCTTCGAAAAGCCCCCAGACCCTTCTAGAGCCACCCAGGACCTTTCTAAAAGCCCCCAGACCCTTCTAGAGCCTCCCAGGACCCTTCTAAAAGCCCCCAGACCATTCTAATGCACCCCAGGACCCTTCTAAAAACCCAAAGACCATTCTAGAGCCACCCAGGACCCTTCTAAAAGCCCCCAGACCCTTCTAGAGCCACCCAGGACCTTTCTGAAAGCCAGCAGAACATTTTAGAGTCACCCAGGACCCTTCTAAAGGCACCCAGACCCTTCTAGAGCCCCCCAGGACCCTTCTAAAAGCCCCCAGACCCTTCTAGAGACCCGCAGGACCCTTCTAAAAGCCCCCAGACCCTTCTAGAGAATCCGAGGACCCTTCTAAAATTCCCCAGACCCTTCTAGAGCCACCCAGGACCCTTCTAAAAGTCCCCAGATTCTTCTAGAGCCCCCCCGGACCCTTGTAAAACACCCAGACCCTTCTAGAGGCCCCCAGGACCCTTATAAAAGCACCCAGACCCTTCCAGAGCCTCCCAGGACCCTTCTACAAGCACCCAGACCCTTCTAGAGCCCCCCAGGACCCTTCTAATAGCCCCCAGACCCGTCTAGATGCCACCAGGACCATTCTAAAAGTCCCCAGATTCTTCTAGAGCCCCCCCGGACCCTTTTAAAAGCCCCCAGACCCTTCTAGAGGCCCCCAGGACGCTTATAAAAGCACCCAGACCCTTCCAGAGCCTCACAGGTCCCTTCTAAATGCCCCCAGACCCTTCTAGAGGCCCCCAGGACCCTTCTAAAAGCCTCTAGACCCTTCTAGAGCCTCCCAGGACCCTTCTAAAAGCCCCCAGACCTTTCTAGAGCCTCCCCTGACCATTCTAAAAGCCCCCAGACCCTTCTAGAGCCCCCCAGGACCCTTTTAAAAGAACCCAGACCCTTCTAGAGCCGCCTAGGAACCTTCAAAAAGCATAAAGACCCTTCTAGACCGTCCCCGGATCATTCTAAAAGCACCCAGACCCTTCTAGAGCCCATCAGGACCCTTCTAAATGCCCCCAGACCCTTCTAGAGAACCCCAGGACCCATCTAAAAGCCCCCAGATCCTTCTAGAGGCCTCCAGGACCCTTCTAAAAGCCCCCAGACCCTTCTAGAGCCCCCCAGGACTATTCTAAAAGACCCCAGACCCTTCTAGAGCCCCCCAGGACCCTACTAAAAGCTCCCAGACCCTTCTAGAGCCCCCCAGGACCCTTCTAAAAGCCCCCAGACCCTTCTAGAGCCCCCCAGGACTATTCTAAAAGACCCCAGACCCTTCTAGAGCCCCCCAGGACCCTACTAAAAGCTCCCAGACCCTTCTAGAGCCCCCCAGGACCCTTCTAAAAGCCCCCAGACCCTTCTAGACCCTCCCCGGATCCTTCTAAAAGCCCCCAGACCCTTCTAGATCCTCCCAGGACCATTCTAAAAGCCCCCAGACCTTTCTAGAGGTCCCAGGACCCTTCTAAAAGCCCCCAGAACCTTCTAGAGCCCCCCAGGACCCTTCTAAAAGCCCCCAGACCCTTCTAGAGCACCCCAGGACCCTTCTAAAAGCACCCAGACCCTTCTTGAGCCCCCCAGGACCCTTCTAAAAGCCCCCAGACCCTTCTAGCGGCACCAACGACCCTTCTACAAGCCCCCAGACCCTTCTAGAGCCCCCCAGGATCATTCTAAAAGCTCCCAGACCCTTCTAGATGCCCCCAGGACCCTTCTAAAAGCCCCCAGACCCTTCTAGAGACCCCCAGGACCCTTCTAAAAGACCCAAACCCTTCTAGACACTCCCCGGATCCTTCTAAACGCCCTCAGACCCTTCTAGAGTCCCCTAGTATCCTTCAAAAAGCACCCAGACCCTTCTAGATCGTCCCCGGATCATTCTAAAACAACCCGGACCCTTCTAGAGCACCCCAGGACCCTTCTAAAAGCCCCCTGACCCTTCTAGAGCCCCCTATGACCCATCTAAAAGCCCCCAGACCCTTCTAGAGGCCCCCAGGACCCTTCTAAAAGCCCCCAGACCCTTCTAGACCATCCCCGGATCCTTCTAAAAAACCCCAGACCATTCTAGAGCCCCCCAGGACCATTCTACAAGCCCCCAGACCCTTCTTGAGCCCCCCAGGACCCTACTAAAAGCTCCCAGACCCTTCTAGAGCCCCCCAGGACCCTTCTAAAAGCCCCCAGACCCTTTTAGACCCTCCCCGGATCCTTCTAAAAGCCCCCAGACCCTTCTAGATCCTCCCAGGACCTTTCTAAAAGCCCCCAGACCTTTCTAGAGGTCCCAGGACCCATCTAAAAGCCCCCAGAACCTTCTAGAGCCCCCCAGGACCTTTCTAAAAGCCCCCAGACCCTTCTAGAGCACCCCAGGACCCTTCTAAAAGCACCCAGACCCTTCTTGAGCCACCCAGGACCCTTCTAAAAGCCCCCAGACCCTTCTAGCGGCACCCACGACCATTCTACAAGCCCCCAGACCCTTCTAGAGCCCCCCAGGACCCTTCTAAAAGCTCCCAGACCCTTCTAGATGCCCCCAGGACCCTTCTAAAAGCCCCCAGACCCTTCTAGAGACCCCCGGACCCTTCTACAAGCCCCCAGACCCTTCTAGATCCACCCAGGACCCTTCTAAAAGCACCCAGACCCTTCTAGAGGACCCCAGGACCCGTCTAAAAGCCTCTAGACAATTCTAGAGCCCCCCAGGACCTTTCTAAAAGCACCCAGACCCTTCTAGAGGCTCCCCGGACCCTTATAAAAGCACCCCGACCCTTCTAGAGCCTCCCAGTACCCTTCTAAAAGCAACCAGACCCTTCTAGAGCCCCCCAGGATCATTCCAAAAGCCCCCAGACCCTTCTAGAGCCCCCTAGGACCCATATAAAAGCCCCCAGACCCTTCTAGAGGCCCCTAGGACCCTTCTAAAAGCCCACAGACCCTTCTAGACCCTCCCCGGATAATTCGAAAAGACCCCAGACCCTTCTAGAGCCCCCCAGTACCCTTCTAAAAGCCCCTAGACCCTTCTAGAGCCCCCCAGGACCCTTCTAAATGCCCCCAGACCCTTCAAGAGGCACCCAGGGCCCCTCTTAAGGAACCCCGTCCCTTCTAGAGCACCCCAGGACCCTTCTAAAAGCCCCCAGACCCTTCTAGAGCCCCCCAGGATCATTCCAAAAGCCCCCAGACCCTTCTAGAGCCCCCTAGGACCCATATAAAAGCCCCCAGACCCTTCTAGAGGCCCCTAGGACCCTTCTAAAAGCCCACAGACCCTTCTAGACCCTCCCCGGATCCTTCGAAAAGACCCCAGACCCTTCTAGAGCCCCCCAGGATCATTCTAAAAGCCCCCAGACCCTTCTAGAGCCCCCAGTACCCTTCTAAAAGCCCCTAGACCCTTCTAGAGCCCCCCAGGACCCTTCTAAATGCCCCCAGACCCTTCAAGAGGCACCCAGGGCCCCTCTTAAGGAACCCCGTCCCTTCTAGAGCACCCCAGGACCCTTCTAAAAGTCCCCAGGCCCTTCTAGAGCACCCCAGGACCCTTCTAAAAGCCCCCAGACCCTTCTAGAGCCCCCCCGGACCCTTCTAAAAGACCCCAGACCCTTCTAGAGGACCCCAGGACCCTTCTGAAAGCCAGCAGAACATTCTAGAGTCACCCAGGACCCTTCTAAAGGCACCCAGACCCTTCTAGAGCCCCCCAGGACCCTTCTAAAAGCTCCCAGAACCTTCTAGAGCCCCCCAGGACCTTTCTAAAAGCCCCCAGACCTTTCTAGAGGTCCCAGGACCCTTCTAATAGCCCCCAGAACCTTCTAGAGCCCCCCAGGACCCTTCTAAAAGCCCCCAGACCCTTCTAGAGCACCCCAGGACCCTTCTAAAAGCACCCAGACCCTTCTTGAGCCCCCCAGGACCCTTCTAAAAGCCCCCAGACCCTTCTAGCGGCACCCACGACCCTTCTACAAGCCCCCAGACCCTTCTAGAGCCCCCCAGGACCCTTCTAAAAGCTCCCAGACCCTTCTAGATGCCCCCAGGACCCTTCTAAAAGCCCCCAGACCCTTCTAGAGACCCCCGGACCCTTCTACAAGCCCCCAGACCCTTCTAGATCCACCCAGGACCCTTCTAAAAGCACCCAGACCCTTCTAGAGGACCCCAGGACCCGTCTAAAAGCCTCTAGACCCTTATAGAGCCCCCCAGGACCTTTCTAAAAGCACCCAGACCCTTCTAGAGGCTCCCCGGACCCTTATAAAAGCACCCCGACCCTTCTAGAGCCTCCCAGTACCCTTCTAAAAGCAACCAGACCCTTCTAGAGAACCCCAGGACCCTTCTAAAAGCCCCCAGACCCTTCTAGAGCCCCCCAGGATCATTCAAAAGCCCCCAGACCCTTCTAGAGCCCTCTAGGACCCATATAAAAGCCCCCAGACCCTTCTAGAGGCCCCTAGGACCCTTCTAAAAGCCCACAGACCCTTCTAGACCCTCCCCGGATCCTTCGAAAAGACCCCAGACCCTTCTAGAGCCCCCCAGGATCATTCTAAAAGCCCCCAGACCCTTCTAGAGCCCCCCAGTACCCTTCTAAAAGCCCCTAGACCCTTCTAGAGCCCCCCAGGACCCTTCTAAATGCCACCAGACCCTTCAAGAGGCACCCAGGGCCCCTCTTAAGGAACCCCGTCCCTTCTAGTGCACCCCAGGACCCTTCTAAAAGTCCCCAGGCCCTTCTAGAGCACCCCAGGACCCTTCTAAAAGCCCCCAGACCCTTCTAGAGCCCCCCCGGACCCTTCTAAAAGACCCCAGACCCTTCTAGAGGACCCCAGGACCCTTCTGAAAGCCAGCAGAACATTCTAGAGTCACCCAGGACCCTTCTAAAGGCACCCAGACCCTTCTAGAGCCCCCCAGGACCCTTCTAAAAGCTTCCAGACCCTTCTAGAGATTCCCAGGACCCTTCTGAAAGCCCCCAGAACATTCTAGAGCCCTCCAGGACCCTTCTAAAATTCCCCAGACCCTTCTAGAGCATCCGAGGACCCTTCTAAAATTCCCCAGACACTTCTAGAGCACCCCATGACACTTCTAAAAGCCCCCAGACCCTTCTAGAGCCCCACCGGACCCTTCTAAAAGCACCCAGAACCTTCTAGAGAACCCCAGAACCCATCTACAAGCCCCCAGACCCTTCTAGAGCATCCCAGGACCCTTCTAAAAGCCCCCAGACCCATCTAGATCCTCCCAGGACCTTTCTAAAAGCCCCCAGACCCTTCTAGAGCCTCCCAGGACCCTTCTAAAAGCCCCCAGACCTTTCTAGAGCACCCCAGGACCCTTCTAAAAGCACCCAGACCCTTCTAGAGCCACCCAGGACCCTTCTAAAAGCCCCCAGACCCTTCTAGAGGACCCCAGGACCCTTCTGAAAGCCAGCAGAACATTCTAGAGTCACCCAGGACCATTCTAAAGGCACCCAGACCCTTCTAGAGGCCCCCAGGACTCGTCTAAAAGCCTCTAGACCGTTCTAGAGCACCCCAGGACCTTTCTAAATGCACCCAGACCCTTCTAGAGGCTCCCCGGTCCCTTATAAATGCACCCCGACCCTTCTAGAGCCTCCCAGGACCCTTCTAAAAGCCACCAGACCCGTCTAGAGACCCCCAGGACCCTTCTAAAAGCCCCCAGACCCTTCTAGACACTCCCCGGATCCTTCTAAACGCCCTCAGACCCTTCTAGAGTCCCCTAGTATCCTTCAAAAAGCAACCAGACCCTTCTAGACCGTCCCCGGATCATTCTAAAACAACCCAGACCCTTCTAGAGCCCCCCAGGACCCTTCTTAAAGCCCCCTGACCCTTCTAGAGCCCCCTATGACCCATCTAAAAGCCCCCAGACCCTTCTAGAGGCCCCCAGGACCCTTCTAAAAGCCCCCAGACCCTTCTAGACCCTCCCCGGATCCTTCTAAAAAACCCCAGACCATTCTAGAGCCTCCCAGGACCATTCTAAAGCCCTCAGACCCTTCTAGAGGACCCCAGGACCCTTCTAAAAGCCCCCAGACAATTCTAGAGCCCCCCTGGACCCTTTTAAAAGCCTACAGACCCTTCTAGAGCCCCCCAGGACCCTTCTAAAAGCCCCCAGACCAATCTAGAGGTCCCCAGGGCCCTCTTAAGGCACCCCGTCCATTCTAGAGCACCCCAGGACCCTTCTAAAAGTCCCCAGACCCTTCTAGAGCACCCCAGGACCCTTCTAAAAGCAACAAGACCCTTCTAGAGCCCCCCAGGACCCTTCTAAAAGCACCCAGACCCTTATAGAGGCCCCCAGGACCCTTCTGAAAGCCCCAAGAACCTTCTAGAGCATCCCAGGACCCTTCTAAAAGAACCCAGATCCTTCTAGAGCTCCCCAGGACCCTTCTAAAAGCCCCCAGACCATTCTAGAGACCCCCATGACCCTTCTGAAAGCCTCCAGAACCTTCTAGATCCACCCAGGACCCTTCTAAAAGCCACCAGACCCTTCTAGAGCCCCCTAGGACCATTCTAAAAGCACCCAGACCCTTCTAGAGACACCCAGGACCCTTCTAAATGCCCCCAGACCCTTCTAGATAAGCCAGGACCCTTTTAAAAGCAACCAGAACCTTCTAGAGCCACCCAGGACCATTCTAAAAGCCCCCAGACCCTTCTAGAGCCTCCCAGGACCCTTCTAAAAGCACCCAGACCCTTCTAGAGAGCCCCAGGACCATTCTAAAGGCCCCCAGACTCTTCTAGACCATCCCCGGATCATTCTAAAAGCCCCCAGACCATTCTAGAGACCCCCAGGACCCTTATAAAGGCCCCCAGACCCTTCTAGACCCTCCCCGGATCATTCTAAAAGCCCCCAGACCCTTCTAGAGCCTCGCAGGACCCCTCTAAAAGCCCCCAGACCCTTCTAGAGCCTCGCAGGACCCCTCTAAAAGCCTCCAGACCCTTCTAGAGGCCCCCAGGACCCTTCTAAAAGTCCCCAGACCCTTCTAGAGCCTTCCAGGACCCTTCTAAAAGCCCCCAGACACTTCTAGAGCACCCCCGGACCCCTCTGATATATCCCACACCATTCTAGAGGCCACCAGGATACTTTCA
The DNA here is from genome assembly GCA_033459285.1 of Clamator glandarius. NCBI lineage: Eukaryota > Metazoa > Chordata > Aves > Cuculiformes > Cuculidae > Clamator > Clamator glandarius. The sequence continues at coordinate 59,676 of JAUNZM010001605.1, forward strand.
AAAGCCCCCAGACCCTTCTAGAGAACCCCAGGACCCTTCTAAAAGCACCCAGACCTTTCTAGAGAGCCCCAGGACCATTCTAAAGGCCCCCAGACTCTTCTAGACCCTCCCCGGATCATTCTAAAAGCCCCCAGACCCTTCTAGAGACCCCCAGGACCCTTCTAAAGGCCTCCAGACCCTTCTAGACCCTCCCCGGATTCTTCTGATATATTCCACACCATTCTAGAGGCCACCAGGATACTTTCAAAAGCCCCCAGACCCTTCTAGAGAACCCCAGGACCCTTCTAAAAGCCCCCAGACCATTCTAGAGCCCCCCAGGGCCCTTCTAAAAGCCCCAAGACCCTTCTAGGAGAGACGGGGGTCCTTAAGAGGGGCCTTGGGGTCCTCTAGAAGGGTCTGGGGGCTTATAGAAGTGTCCTGTCGGGCTCTCGAAGGGTCTGGGTTCTCTGAGAAGGGTCTTTGGGTGGCTCTAGAAGGGTCTGGGGTCTTTTGGAAGGGTCCTGGGTGCCTCAAGAAGGGTCTGGGGGCTTTTATATGGTCCTGGGTGGGCTCTAGAAGGGTCTGGGTGCTTTTGGAAGGGTCCTGGGGAGCTCTAGAAGGGTCTGGGGTCTTTTAGAAGGGTCCCGGGAGGCTCTAGAAGGGTCTGGGGGCTTTTAGATGGGTCCTGCGGGTCTCTAGAAGGGTCTGGGTGCTTTTAGAAGTGTCCTGGGGGGCTCTAGAAGGGTCGGGGGCGTTTAGGATAGTCCTGGTGGGCTCTAGAAGGGTGTGAGGGCTTTTAGAAGGTTCCTGGGGGCATCTAGAAGGCACTTGGGGGCTTTTAGAAAAGTCCTGGGGTCCTCTAGAATTGTCTGAGGGATTTTAGAAGGGTCCTGGGAGGCTCTAGAAGGGTCTGGGTGCTTTTAGAATGATCCAGGGAGGGTCTAGAAGGGTCTGGAGTCTTTTTGAAGGGTCCTGTGGGGCTCTAGAAGGGTCAGGGTGCTTTTAGAAGGGGCCTAGGGGGCTCTAGAAGGGTCTGGGTGCTTTTAGAAGGGTCCTAAGGGGCTCTCGAAGGGTCTGGGGGATTTTAGAAGGGTCCTGGGTAGCTCTAGAAGGGTCTGGGGGCTTTCAGAAGGGTCCTGGGGGGGTGTAGAAGGGTCTGGAGTCTTTTAGAAGGGTCCTGGGGGGCTCTACAAGGGTCTGGGGGCATTCAGAAAGGTCCTGGGGGCCTCTAGAAGGGTCTGGAAGCTTTTAGAAGGGTCCTGGTGGGCTCTAGAAGGGTCTGGGGGTTTTCAGAAGGGTCCTGGGGGGCTCTAGAAGGGTCTGGGGCCTTATAGAAGGGTCCTGGGCGCATCTAGAAGGGTCTGGAGTCTTTTAGAAGGGTCCTGTGAGGATCCAGATGGGTCTGGGTGCTTTTAGAAGGATCCGGAGAGGGTCTAGAAGGGTCTGGGTGCTTTTAGAAGGGTCCTGGGGGGCTCTACAAATGTCTGGAGGCTTTTAGAAGGGTCCAGGGGGCCTCTAGAAGGGTCTGGAGGCTTTTAGAAGAGTCCTGGGGGCCTCTAGAATGGTCTGGCGGCTTTTAGAAGAGTCCTGGGGCCTCTAGAAGGGTCTGGGGGCTTTTAGAAGGGTCCTGGGGGGCTCTAGAAGGGTCTGGAGTCTTTTAGAAGGTTCCGGTGTGGCTCTATAATGGTGTGGGGTCTTTTAGAAAGGTCCTGGGGGCATCTAGAAGGCTCTGGGGGCTTTTATAAGGGTCCTGGGGGGCTCTAGAAGGGTCTGGGTGCATTTAGAAGGATCCGGGGAGGGTCTAGAAGGGTCTGGAGGCTTTTAGAAGGGTCCTGGGGGGCTCTAGAAGGGTCTGGGGGATATTAGAAGGGTCCTGGGATGGTCTAACAAGGGTCTGGGTTGTTTTAGAAGGGTCCTGCGTGTCTCTAGAAGGGTCTGGGGGATTTTAGAAGGGTCTTGGTAGGCTGTAGAAGGGTCTGGGTGCATTTAGAAGGGTCCTGCGGGTCTCTAGAAGGGTCTGGGGGCTTTTAGAAGGGTACTGTGGGGCTCTAGAAGGGTCTGGGTTCTTTTAGAAGGGTCCTGGGGGCTCTAGAAGGGTCTGGGTTCTTTTAGAAGGGTCCTGGGGGGCTCTAGAAGGGTGTGAGAGCTTTTAGAATGGTCCTGGGGGCATCTAGAAGTCTCTGGGTGCTTTTAGAAGGGTCCTGGGGGCCTCTAGAAGTGTCTGAGGAGTTGTAGAAGGGTCCGGGGAGGCTCTAGAAGGGTCTGGGTGCTTTTAGAAGGATCTGGTTAGGGTCTAGAAAGGTCTGGGGCTTTTAGAAGGGTCCTGGGGTGCTCTAGAAGGGTCTGGGGTCTTTTAGACGGGTCCTGGGGGGCTCTAGAAGGCTCTGGGGCCTTTTAGAAGAGTCCTGGGGAGCTCTAGAAGGGTCTGGGGCTTTCAGAATGATCCTGGGGGTCGCTAGAAGTGTCTGGGTGTATTTGGAAGGGTCTTGGGGAGCTCTAGAAGGGTCTGGGGGCTTTCAGAAGGGTCTTGGGGGCATGTAGAAGGGTCTGTAGGCTTTTAGAAGGGTCCTGGAGCGCTCTAGAAGGGTCTGGGGGCATTCAGAACGGTCCTGGTGGCCTCTAGAAGGGACTGGATGCTTTTAGAAGGGTCCTGGGGGGCTCTAGATGGGTCTGGGGGCATTTAGAAGGGTCCTGGGGGGATCTAGAAGGGTCTGGGGGCTTTTAGAAGGATACGTGGAATTTCTAGAAGGGTCTGGGGGCTTTTAGAAGGGTCCTGGGTTGCTCTAGAAGGGTCTGGAGGCTTTTAGAAGGGTCCTGCGGGTCTCTAGAAGGATCTGGAGGCTTTTAGAAGGGTCCTGGGAGGCTCTAGAAGGGTCTGATGGATTTTAGAAGGGTCCTGGCAGGTTCTAGAAGGGTCTGGGTGCTTTTAGAAGGATCCGGGGAGGGTCTAGAACGGTCTGGGTGGTTTTAGAAGGGTCCTTGGGGGGTTCTAGAAGGGTCTGGGGGATTTTAGAAGGATCCTGGGGGGCTCTAGAAGGGTCTGGGGGCTTTTAGAAGGGTCCTGGGGAGCTCTAGAAGGGTCTGGGTGCTTTTAGAGGGGCCCTGGACTTCTCTAGAAGGGTCTGGGAGCTTTTAGAAGAGTCCTGGGGGGCTCTAGAATAGTCTGGGGTCTTTTAGAAGGGTCCTGGGCGCATCTAGATGGGTCTGGGGGCTTTCAGAAGGGTCCTGAGAGGCTCTAGAAGGGTCTGGGGGCTTTTAGAAGGGTCCTGGGGGGCTCTAGAAGGGTCTGGGGGCATTTCGAAATGTCCTGGGGGGCTCTAGAAGGGTCTGGGGGATTTTAGAAGGATCCTGGGGGCCTCTAGAAAGGTCTGGGGGCATTTAGAAGGGTCCTGCGGGTCTCTAGAAGGGTCTGGGGGGTTTTAGAAGGGTCCTTGGGGTTCTAGAAGGGTCTGGGGACCATTAGAGGGGCCCTAGGGGCCTCTAGAAGGGTCTAGCGGCTTTTAGAATGGTCCTTGGGGGCTCTAGAAGGGTCTGGGGAGCACTAGAGGGGCCCTGGAGGCCTCTAGAAGGGTCTGGGGTATTTTAGAAGGGTCCTGGGGAGCTCTAGAAGGGCCTGGGGGCTTTTAGAAGGGTCCTGGGAAACTCTAGAAGGGTCTGGGGGCATTTAGATGGGTCCTGCGGGTCTCTAGAAGGGTCTGGGAGCTTTTAGAAGGGTCCTGGGGAGTTCTAGAAGGGTCTGGGGGCTTTTAGAATGGTCCTGGGTGCATCTAGAAATCTCTGGGGGCATTTATAAGGGTCCTGGGGGGCTCTAGAAGGGTCTGAGGGATTTTATAAGGGTCCTGGGAGGCTCTAGAAGGGTCTGGGTGCTTTTAGAAGGATCCGGGGAGGGTCTAGAAGGGTCTGGAGACTTTTAGAAGGGTCCTGGGGGGCTCTAGAAGGGTCTGGGGGCTATTAGAAGGATCCAGGGATGGTCTACAAGGGTCTGGGTTCTTTTAGAAGGGTCCTGCGGGTCTCAAGAAGGTTCTGGGGGCTTTTAGAAGGGTCCTTGGGGGCTCTAGAAGGGTCTGGGGACCATTAGAGGGGCCCTAGGGGCCTCTAGAAGGGTCTGGGGGATTTCAGAAGGGTTCTGGGGAGCTCTTGAAGGGTCTGCGGGCTTTTAGAATGGTCCTTGGGGGCTCTGGAAGGGTCTGGGGACCACTAGAGGGGGCCTGGGGACCTCTAGAAGGGTCTGGGGTATTTTAGAAGGGTCATGGGGAGCTCTAGAAGGGTCTGGGGGCTTTTAGAAGGGTCCTGGGAGACTCTAGAAGGGTCTGGGTGCATTTAGAAGGGTCCTGCGGGTCTCTAGAAGCGTCTGGGTGCTTTTAGAAGGGTCCTGGGGGGTTCTAGAAGGGTCTGGCGGCTTTTGGAAGGGTCCTGGTGGGCTCTAGAAGGGTGTGAGGGCTTTTAGAATGGTCCTGGGTGCATCTAGAAGTCTCTGGGTGCTTTTAGAAGGGTCCTGGGAGGATCTAGAATTGTCTGCGGCCTTTTAGAAGGGTCCTGGGCGGATCCAGAAGGGTCTGGGTGCTTTTAGAAGGATCCGGGGAGGGTCTAGAAGGGTCTGGGTCTTTTAGAAGGGTCCTGTGGAGCTCTAGAAGGGTCTGGGGTCTTTTAGACGGGTCCTGGGGGGCTCTAGAAGGGTCTGGGGCTTTTTAGAAGAGTCCTGGGGAGCTCTAGAAGGGTCTGGGGCTTTCAGAAGGGTCCTGGGGGTCGCTAGAAGTGTTTGGGTGTATTTGGAAGCGTCCTGGGGAGCTCTAGAAGGGTCTGGGGGCTTTCAGAAAGGTCCTGGGGGCATGTAGAAGGGTCTGGAGGATTTTAGAATGGTCCTGATGGGCTCTAGAATGGTCTGGGGGCATTCAGAACGGTCCTGGTGGCCTCTAGAAGGGACTGGATGTTTTTAGAAGAGTCCTGGGGGGCTCTAGATTGGTCTGGGGGCATTTAGAAGGATACGTGGAATCTCTAGAATGGTCTGGGGGCTTTTAGAAGGGTCCTTGGGGGCTCCAGAAGGGTCTGGGGGCTTTCAGAAGGGTCCTGCGGGCCTCTAGAAAAGTCTGGATGCTTTTAGAAGGTCCTGGGGGACTCTAGAAGGGTCTGGGGGCATTTAGAAGGGTCCTGGGGGTCTCTAGAAGGGTCTGGGGGATTTTAGAAGGATCCTGGGGGCCTCTAGAAAGGTCTGGGGGCATTTAGAAGGGTCCTGGGGTGCTCTAGAAGGGTCTGGGGGCTTTCAGAAGGGTCCTGAGGGGCTCTAGAAGGGTCTGGGGGGCTATTAGAAGGGTTCTTGGTGCCTCTAGAAGGGTCTGGGGTCTTTTAGAAGGGTCCTGGGAGGATCCAGATGGGTCTGGGTACTTTTAGAAGGATCCGGGGAGATTCTAGAAGGGTCTGGGGGCGTTTAGAAGGGTCCTGGGAGGCTCTACAAATGTCTGGAGGGTTTTAGAATGGTCCTGGGTGCATCTAGAAGCGTCTATGGGCTTTTAGAATGATCCGGGGTGGATCTAGAAGGGTCTGGGAGGTTTTAGAAGGGTCCTGGGGTTCTCTAGAAGGGTCTGGGTGCTTTTAGACGGGCCCTGGGCTCTCTAGAAGTGTCTGGGGGCATTTAGAAGAGTCATGGGGGGCTCTAGAATGGTCTGGGGTCTTTTAGAAGGGTCCTGGGGGGCTCTAGAAGGGTCTGGGGGATTTTAGAAGGGTCCTGCGGTCCTCTAGAATAGTCTGGATGCTTTTAGAAGGGTCCTGGGGGGCTCTACAAGGGTCTGGGGGCATTTAGAAGGGTCCTGGGGGGCTCTAGAAGGGTCTGGGGGATTTTAGAAGGGTCCTGGGGGCCTCTAGAAGGGTCTGGGTGCTTTTAGAATGGTCCTAGGTGGCTATAGAAGGGTCTGGGGGCTTTTAGAAGGGTCCTTGGGGGCTCTAGAAGGGTCTGGGGACCATTAGAGGGGCACTAGGAGCCTCTAGAATGGTCTGGGTGATTTTAGAAGGTTCCTCGGGAGGTCTAGAATTGTCTGGGGGCTTTTAGAAAGGTCCTGGGAGGCTCTAGAAGGGTCTGGGGGCTTTTAGTAGAGTCCTGCGTGTCTCTAGAAGGGTCTGGGGGCTTTTAGAAGGGTCCTTGGGGGCTCTAGAAGGGTGTGGGGACCACTAGAGGAGCCCTGGGGGAATCTAGAGGGGTCTGGGGTATTTTAGAAGGGTCCTGGGGAGCTCTAGAAGGGTCTGGGGGCTTTTAGAAAGGTCCTGGGAGACTCTAGAAGGGTGTGAGGGCTTTTAGAATGGTCCTGGGGGCATCTAGAAGGCTCTGGGGGCTTTTAGAAGTGTCCTGTGGGCCTCTAGAAGTGTCTGAGGGATTTTAGAAGGGTCCTGGGAGGCTCTGGAATGGTCTGGGTGCTTTTAGAAGGCTTCGGGGAGGGTCTAGAAGAGTCTGGGGGCATTTAGAAGGGTCCTGTGGGGCTCTAGAAGGGTCTGGGTGCTTTTAGAAGGGTCCTGGGGGGCTCTAGAATGGTCTGGGTGCTTTCAGAAGGGTCCTGGGGAGCTCTAGAAGGGTCTGGGGTCTTTTAGAATGGTCCTGGGTGGCGCTAAAAGTGTCTGGGTGCATTTAGAAGGGTCCTGGTGGCCTCTAGAAGGGTCTGGAGGCTTTTAGAAGAGTTCTGGGGGGCTCTAGAAGGGTCTGGGGGCATTCAGAAGGGTCCTTGGGGCCTCTAGAAGGGTCTGGATGCTTTTAGAAGAGTCCTGGGGGGCTCTAGATGGGTCTGGGGACATTTAGAATGGTCCTGGGGGGCTCTAGAAGGGTCTGGGGGAGTTTAGATACGTCCTGGGGAGCTCTAGAAGGGTCTGGGTGCTTTTAGAAGGGTCCTGGGAGACTCTAGAAGGGTTTGAGTGCTTTTAGAGGGGTCCTTCGGTTCTCTAGAAGGGTCTGGGTTCTTTTAGAATGGTCCTGGGGGGCTCTAGAAGTGTGTGAGGTCTTTTAGAAGGGTCCTGGGGGCATCTCGAAGAATCTGATGGCTTTTAGAAGGGTCCTGGGGGCCTCTAGAAGTGTCTGGTTGCTTTTAGAAGGATTCGGGGAGTGTCTGGAAGGGTCTGGGTGCTTTTAGAAGGGTCCTGGGGGCCTCTAGAAGGGTCTGGGTGCTTTTAGAAGGGTCCTGGGGAGCTCTAGAAGGGTCTTGGGGCTTTTAGAAGGGTCCTGAGGGCGCTAGAGGTGTCTGGGTGCTCTTAGAAGGGTCCTGGGTGTCTCTAGAAGGGTCTGGGGGCTTTTAGAAGGGTCCTGGGGGCCTCTAGAAGTGTCTGGAGGCTTTATAGAAGGGTCCTAGGGGGTTCTAGAAGGGTCTGGGGGCATTCAGAAGGGTCCTTCGGGCCTCTAGAAGGGTCTGGAGTCTATTAGAAGAGTCCTGGGGGGCTCTAGATGGGTCTGGGGTCATTTAGAAGGGTCCTGGGGGGGCTCTAGAAGGGTCTGGGGGCTTTCAGAAGTGTCCTGGGGGGCTCTAGAAGGTTCTGGGTGCTTTTAGAAGGGTCCTGGGTCATCTAGAATGGTCTGGGGGCTTTTAGAAAGTCCTGGGAGGATCCAGATGGGTCTGGGTGGTTTTAGAAGGATCCGGGGATGGTCTAGAAGGGTCTGGGTGCTTTTAGAAGGGTCCTGGGGGGGTTTACAAATGTCTGGAGGATTTTAGAAGGATCCGGGGAGGCTCTAGAAGTGTCTGGCGGCTTTTAGAAGGGTCCTTGGTAGCTCTAGAAGGGTCTGGGTGCTTTCAGAAGGGTCCTGGGGGCCTCTAGAAGGGTCTGGGTGCTTTCAGAAAGGTCCTGGGTGGCTCTAGAAGGGTCTGGGGGCTTTTAGAAGGGTCCTGTGGGGCTGCAGAAGGTTCTGGGGGCTTTTAGATGGGTCCTGGGAGGCTCTAGAAGGGTCCGGGGGCTTTTAGAAGGGTCCTGGGGGGCTCTAGAAGTGTCTGGGTGCTATTAGAAGGATCCGGGGAGGGTCTAGAAGGCTCTGGGGGCATTTAGAAGGGTCCTTGGTGGCTCTAGAATGGTCTGGGAACCATTAGGAGAGCCCTGGGGTCCTCTAGAAGGGTCTGGGGGATTTTAGAAGGGTCCTGAGGAGCTCTAGAAGGGTCTGGGGGCTTTTACAAGGGTCCTGGGGGAATCTGGAAGGGTCTGGGGGCTTTTAGAAGGGTCCTGCGTGTCTCTAGAAGGGTCTGGGGGCTTTTAGAAGGGCCCTGGAGGACTCTAGAAGGCTCTGGGATCTTTGACAATGGTCCTAGGGGGCTCTAGAAGGGTCTGGGTGTTTTTAGAAGGGTCCTGGGGTGCTCTAGAAGGGTCTGGGAGCTTTTAGAAGGGTCCTGGGAGACGCTAGAAGGGTCTGAGGGCTTTTAGAAGGGTCCTGTAGGGTCTCTAGAAGGGTCTGGGGGCTTTTAGAAGGGTCCTGCGAGGCTCTAGAAGGGTCTGGGGGCTTTTAGAATGGTCCTGGGGGGCTCTAGAAGGGTCTGGGTGCTTTTAGAAGGGTCCTGGGAGGCTCTAGAATTGTCTGGGTGCTTTTAGAATGGTCCTGGGAGGCTCTAGAAGGGTCTGGGGGCTTTTTGAAGGGTCCAGGGGGCCTCTCGAAAGGTCTGGGGGCTTTTAGAAGGGTCCTGGGGGCCTCTAGAAGGGTCTAGGTGCTTTTAGAAGGGTCCTGGGTGGCTCTAGAATGGTCTGGGGGCTTTTAGAATGGTCCTGTGGGGCAGTAGAAGGGTCTGGGGGCTTTAGATGGGTCCTGGGGGGCTCTGGAAGGGTCCGGGGGCTTTCAGAAGGGTCCGTGGAGGCTCTAGAAGGGTCTGGGGGCTTTTTGAAGGGTCCTGGGGGGCTCTAGAACGGTCTGGGGAGCTATTAGAAGGATCCTGGGAGGGTCTAGAAGGGTCTGGGTGCTTTTAGAAGGGTCCTTGGGGGCTATAGAAGGGTCTGGGGACCATTAGAGGGGCACTGGGGTCCTCTAGAATGGTCTGGGAGATTTTAGAAGGGTCCTGGGGAGCTCTAGAATTGTCTGGGGGCTTTTAGAAGGGTCCTGGGAGGCTCTAGAAGGGTCTGGGGTCTTTTAGAAGGGTCCTGCGTGTCTCTAGAAGGGTCTGGAGGCTTTTAGAAGTGTCCTCGGGGGGCTCTAGAATGGTCTGGGGACCATTAGAGGAGCCCTGGGGGCCTCTAGAAAGGTCTGGGGAATTTAGAATTGTCCTGGGCAGCTCTAGAAGGGTCTGGGGGCTTTTTGAAGGGTCCTGGTAGACTCTAGAAGGGTCTGGGTGCGTTTAGAAGGGTCCTGCGGGTCTCTAGAAGGGTCTGGGGGCTTTTAGAAGAGTCCTGGGCGGCTCTATAAGGGTCTGGGGCCTTTTAGAAGGGTCCTGGGGTGCTCTAGAAGGGTGTGAGGGCTTTTAGAAGGGTCCTGGGGGCATCTAGAAGGTTCTGGGGGCTTTGAGAAGGGTCCTGGGGGCCTCTAGAGATGTCTGAGGGATGTTAGAAGGGACCTGGGAGGCTCTAGAAGGGTCTGGGTGCTTTTAGAATGATTCTGGGGGGATCTAGAAGGGTCTGGGGGCTTTTAGAAGGGTCCTGGGGAGCACTAGAAGGGTCTGGGGGCTTTTAGAAGGGTCCTGGGAGGCGCTAAAATTGTCTGGGTGTATTTAGAAGGTTCCTGGGGAGCTCTAGAAGGGTTTGGTTTCTTTCAGAAGGGTCCTGGGGGCCTCTAGAAGGGTCTGGAGGCTTTTAGATGGGTCCTGGGGGGTCTAGAAAGGTCTGGGGGCATTCAGAAGGGTCCTGGGTGATTCTAGAAGGGTCTGGAGGCTTTTAGAAGAGTCCTGGAGTGCTCTAGATGGGTCTGGGAGCTTTTAGAATGATCCGGGGATGGTCTAGAAGGGTCTGGGGGGTTTTAGAAGGGTCCTGGGTGGCTCTAAAAATGTCTGGAGGATTTTAGAAGGATCCGGGGATGGTCTAGAAATGTCTGGGAGCTTTTAGAAGGGTCCTGGCGGGCTCTACAAATGTCTGGAGGATTTTAGAAGGATCCGGGGAGGCTCTAGGAGGGTCTGGCGGCTTTTAGAAGGGTCCTGCGGGGCTCTAGAAGGGTCTGGGTGCTTTCTGAAGGGTACTGGGGGCCTCTAGAAGGGTCTGGGTGCTTTTAGAAGGGTCCTGGGTGCCTCTAGAAGGGTCTGGGGGCTTTTAGAATGGTCCTTGGTTGCTCTAGAAGGGTCTGGGGACCATTAGAGGAGCCCTGGGGGACTCTAGAAGGGTATGAGGGATTTTAGAAGGGTCCTGGGGAGCTCTAGAAAGGTCTGGGGGCTTTTAGAAGGGTCCTGGTGTCCTCTAGAAATGTCTGGGGGCTTTTAGAAGGGTCCTGCGGGTCTCTAGAAGGGTCTGGGGGCTTTTAGAAGGGTCCTGGGGGGCTCTAGAAGGGTCTGGGAGCTTTTAGAAGGGTCCTGAGGGGATCTAGAAGGGTCTGGGGGCTCTTAGAAGGGTCCTGGGGGGCTCTAGAAGGGTGTTAGGTCTTTTAGAAGGGTCCTGGGTCATCTAGAATGCTCTGGGGGCTTTTATAAGGGTCCTGGGGGCCTCTAGAAGTGTCTGCGGGATATTAGAAGGGACCTGGGAGGCTCTAGAAGGGTCTGGGTGCTTTAAGAAGGATTCGGGGAGGGTCTAGAAGCGTCTGGGTGCTTTTAGAAGGGTCCTGGGGGTCTCTAGAATGGTCTGAGGACTTTTAAAAGGGTCCTGGGAGGCTCTAAAAAGGTCTGGAGGATTTTAGAAGGATCCGGGGAGGATCTAGAAGGGTCTGGCGGCTTTTAGAAGGGTCCTGGTGGCCTCTGGAATGGTCTGGGGTCTTTTAGAAGGATACGGGGAGGATCTAGAATGGTCTGGGGGCTGTTAGAAGGGTCCTGGCGGGTTCTAGAATGGTCTGGAGGCTTTTAGAAGGGTCCTGGGTGGCTCTAGAAGGGTGTGGGGGCTTTTAGAAGGGTCCTGTGGGCATCTAGAAGGCTCTGGGTGCTTTTATAAGGGTCCTGGGGGGCTCTAGAATGGTCTGAGGGATTTTAGAAGGGTCCTGGGAGGCTCTAGAAGGGTCTGGGTGCTTTTAGAAGGATCCGGGTAGGGTCTAGAAGGGTCTGGGTGCTTTTAGAGTGGACCTGGGATTCTCTATAAGGGTCTGGGGGCTTTAAGAAGAGTCCTAGGGGGCTCTAGAATGGTCTGGGTACTTTTAGAAGGGTCCTGGGGGGCTCTAGAAGGGTCTGGGGGCTTTTAGAACGGGCCTGGGAGACTCTAGAAGTGTCTGGGGGCATTTAAAATGGTCCTGCGGGTCTCTAGAAGGGTCTGGGGGCTTTTAGAAGGGTCCTGGGGGGCTCTAGAAGGGTCTGGGGTCTTTTAGAAGGGTCCTGGGGGGCTCTAAAGGGTGTGAGGGCTTTTAGAAGGGTCCTGGGGTCATCTAGAAGGCTCTGGGGGCTTTTAGAAGGGTCCTGGGGTCCTCTAGAAGTGTCTGCGGCCTTTTAGAAGGGTCCTGGGAGGTTCTAGAATGGTATGGGCGCTTTTAGAAGGATTCGGGGTGGGTCTAGAATGGTCTGGGGGCTGTTAGAAGTGTCCTGGGGGGCTCTAGAAGGGTCTGGGTGCTTTTAGAAGGGTCCTGGGGGGTCTAGAAGTGTCTGGGGACTTTTAGAAGGGTCCTGGGGAGCGCTAGAAGTGTCTGGGGGCTTTTAGAAGGGTCCTGGGTGGCGCTAGAAGTGTCTGGGTGCATTTAGAATGGTCCTGGGTTGCTCTAGAAGGGTCTGGGCGCTTTCAGAAGGGTCCTGAGGGCCTCTGGAATGGTCTGGGGTCTTTTAGAAGAGTCCTGGGGGGCTCTAGAAGGGTCTGGGGGCATTCAGAAGGGTCCTGGGGGCCTCTAGAAGGGACTGGAGGCTTTTAGAAGAGTCCTGGGGTGCTCTAGATGGGTCTGGGGGCATTTAGAAGCGTCCTGGGGGGCTCTGGAAAGGTCTGGGGGAGTTTAGAATGGTCCTGGGGAGCTCTAGAAAGGTCTGGGTGCTTTTAGAAGGGTCCTGGTAGACTCTAGAAGGGTCTGAGTGCTATTAGAAGGGTCCTGCGGGTCTCTAGAAGGGTCTGGGGGCTTTTAGAAGGTTCCTGGGGGGCTCTAGAAGGGTGTGAGGTCTTTTAGAATTAGAATTGTCCTGGGGGCATCTTGAAGGCTCTGGGGTATTTTAGAAGGGTCCTGGGGGCCTCTAGAAGTGTCTGAGGGATTTTAAAAGGGTCCTGGGAGGCTCTAGAAGGGTCTGGTTGCTTTTAGAAGTGTCCGTGGAGGCTCTAGAAGGGTCTGGGGCCTTTCAGAAGTGTCCTGGGGGGCTCTAGAAGGGTCTGGGTGCTATTAGAAGGATCCGGGGAGGGTCTAGAAGGCTTTGGGGGCTTTTAGAAGGGTCCTTGGGGGCTCTAGAAGGGTCTGGGGACCATTAGAGGAGCCCTGGCGGCCTCTAGAAGGGTCTGGGGGATTTTAGAAGGGTCTTGGGGAGCTCTAGAAGGGTCTGGGGTCTTTTAGAAGGGTCCTGGGGGAATCTAGAAGGGTCTGGGTGCTTTTAGAAGCGTCATGCAGGTCTCTAGAAGGGTCTGGGTGCTTTTAGAAGGGTCCTGGAGGAATCTAGAAGGGTCTGGGGTATTTGAGAAGGGTCCTAGGGGGCTCTAGAAGGGTCTGGGTGCTTTTAGAATTGTCCTGGGGAGCTCTAGAAGGGTCTGGGGGCTTTTAGAAGGGTCCTGGGAGACTCTGGAAAGGTCTGAGGGCTTCTAGAAGGGTCCTGTAGGGTCTCTAGAAGGGTATGGGTGCTTTTAGAAGGGTCCTGTGGGCTCTAGAAGGGTCTGGAAGCATTTAGAAAGGTCCTTGGGGCTCTAGAAGGGTCTGGGTGCTTTTAGAAGGGTCCTGGGAGGATCTAGAAGGGTCTGGTTGCTTTTAGAATGGCCCTGGGAGGCTCTAGAAGGGTCTGGGGGCTTTTTGAAGGGTCCAGGGGGCCTCTAGAAAGGTCTGGGTGCTTTTAGAAGGGTCCTGCGTGGCTCTAGAAGGGTCTGGGGTCTATTAGAAGGATCCGGGGAGGGTCTAGAAGGCTCTGGGGCCTTTTAGAAGGGTCCTTGGGGGCTCTAGAAGGGTCTGGGGACCATTAGAGAAGCCCTGGTGGCCTCTAGAAGGGTCTGGGGGATTTTAGAAGGGTCCTGGGGAGCTCTAGAAGTGTCTGGGGGCTTTTAGAAGGGTCCTGGGAGAATCTAGAAGGGTCTGGGGGCTTTTAGAAGGGTCCTGCGGGTCTCTAGAAGGGTCTGGGGGCTTTTAGAAGGGTCCTGGGGGGATCTAGAATGGTCTGGGTGCTCTTAGAAGGGTCCTGTGGGCCTCTAGAAGTGTCTACGTGATATTAGAAGGGTCCTGGGAGGCTCTAGAAGGGTCTGGGTGTTTTAGAAGGATTCGGGGAGGGTCTAGAAGGGTCTGGGGGCTTTTAGAAGGGTCCTGTGGTGATCTAGAAGCGTCTGGGTTCTTTTAGAAGGGTCCTGGGAGGCTCTAGAAGGGTCTGGGTGCTTCTAGAAGGGTCCTGGGGGTCTTTAGAAGGGTCTGGGGGCTTTTAGAATGGTCCTGCGGGGCTCTAGAATGCTCTGGGGGCTTTTAGAAGAGTCCTGGGTGGCTTTAGAAGAGTGTGAGTGCTTTTAGAAGGGTCCTGGGGGCATCTAGATGGCTCTGGGGACTTTTAGAAGGGTCCTGGGGGCCTCTAGATGGGTCTGAGGATTTTTAGAATGGTCCTGGGAGGCTCTAGAAGTGTCTGGGTGATTTTAGAAGGGCCCTGGGTGGCTCTAGAATGGTCTGGTTGCTTTTAGAAGGGTCCTGGTGGGCTCTAGAAGGGTCTGGGTGCTTTTAGAAATGTCCTGGGTGGCTCTAGAATGGTCTGGGGGCATATAGAAGGGTCCCGGGGGGCTCTAGAAGGGTCTGGGGGCTTTTAGAAGGATCTTGGGGGCCTCTAGAAGGGTCTGGGGGCTTTTAGAAGGGTTCTGGGTGGCTCTAGAATGGTCTGGGGGCTTTTAGAAGCGTCCTGGGGGGCTCTAGAAGGGTGTGGTTGCTTTTAGAAGGGTCCTGGGGGCATCTACAAGGCTCTGGGGGCTTTCAGAAGGGTCCTGGGGGCTTCTAGAAGGGTCTGAAGGATTTTAGAAGGGTCCTGGGAGGCTGTAGAAGGGTCTGGGTGCTTTTAGAATGATCCGGGGAGGGTGTAGAAGGGTCTGGGTTCTTTTAGAAGGGTCCTGGGGGGCTCTAGAAGGGTCTGGGTGCTTTCAGAAGGGTCCTGTGTGGCTGTAGAAGGGTCTGGGGGCTTTTAGATGGGTCCTGGGGGGCTCTAGAAGGGTCCGGGGGCTTTTAGAAGGGTCCGTAGAGGCTCTAGAAGGGTTCGGAGGTCTTGTAGAAGGGTCCTGGGGGGCTCTAGAAGGGTCTAGGTGCTATTAGAAAGATCCAGGGAGGGTCTAGAAGGCTCTGGGGGCTTTTAGAAGGGTCCTTGGGGGCTCTAGATGGGTCTGGGGAACATTAGAGGGGCACTGGGGTCCTCTAGAAGGGTCTGGGGGATTTTAGAAGGGTCCTGGGGAGCTCTAGAATTGTCTGGGGGCTTTTAGAATGGTCCTGGGAGGCTCTAGAAGGGTCTGGGGGCTTTTAGAAGGGTCCTGCGTGTCTCTAGAAGGGTCTGAGTGCTTTTAGAAGGATTCGGGGAGGGTCTAGAAGGGTCTGGTGGCTTTTAGAAGGGTCTGGGTGCTTTTAGAAGGGTCCTGGGGGGCTCTAGAAGGGTCTGGGGGCTTTTAGAAGGGTCCTGGGGAGCTCTAGATGGGTCTGGGGGCTTTTAGAAGGGTCCTGGGGGGCGCTAGAAATGTCTGGGTGCATTTAGAAGGGTCCTGGGGAGCTCTAGAAGGGTCTGCAGGCTTTTAGAAGGGTCCTGGGGGGTCTAGAAGGGTCTGGGGGAATTCAGAAGGGTCCTGGGGGCCTCTAGAAGGGTCTGGAGGGTTTTAGAAGAGTCCTGGTGGGCTCTAGATGGGTCTGGGTGCTTTTAGAATGATCCGGGGATGGTCTAGAAGGGTCTGGGTGCTTTCAGAAGGGTCCTGGGTGCATCTAGAAGGGTCTGGGTGCTTTTAGAAGGGACCTGGGTGGCTCTAGAAGGGTCTGGGGGCTTTTAGAAGGGTTCTGTGGGGATGTAGAAGGGTCTGGGTGCTTTTAGATGGGTCCTGGGGGCTCTAGAAGGGTCTGGGGACCATTAGAGGGGCCCTGGGGGCCTCTAGAAGGATCTGGGGGCTATTAGAAGGGTCCTGGGGAGCTCTAGAAGTGTCTGGAGGCTTTTAGAAGGGTCCTGGGGGCCTCTAGAAGGGTGTTAGGTCTTTTAGAAGCGTCCTGGGGGCATCTAGAAGGTTCTGGGGGCTATTAGAAGGGTCCTGGGGGGCTATAGAAGGGTCTGGGGGCTTTTAGAATGGTCTTGGGGGGCTCTAGAGGGGTCTGGGTCTTTTAGAAGGGTCCTGGTGGGCTCTAGAAGGATCTGGGGACAGTTAGGAGGGTCCTGAGGGGATGTTGAATGGTCTGAGTGCTTTTAGATGGGTCCTGTAGGGCTAAAAAATGTTCCTAACCCTATCCCTAAACCTAACTCTTACTCTAACCCTAACTCTAACACAAACCCAAACCCTAACCCTAACCCTAACCCTAACCCTAACCCTAACCCTAACCCTAACCCTAACTCTAACCCTAACCCTAACCCTAACCCTAACCCTAACCCTAACCCTAACCCTAACTCTAACCCTAACCCTAACCCTAATCCTAACCCTAACCCTAACCCTAACCCTAACCCTAACCCTAACTCTAACCCTAACCCTAACCCTAACTCTAACCCTAACTCTAACCCTAACCCTAACCCTAACCCTAACCCTAACCCTAACCCTAACCCTAACTCTAACCCTAACCCTGCCTCTAACCCCTAGAAGTATCTGGGGGCTTTTAGAAGAGTCCTTGAAGGATCTAGGAGGGTCTAGGGTCTCTAAAAAGGTTCCTAAGGGGCTCCGGAATGGTCTGGGGTCTTTTAGAAGGGTCCTCGGTGGCTCTAGAAGGGTCTAGGGTATTGTAGAAGGGTCCTAAGGGGGTTTAGTAGGGCCTGGGGGGCTTTATAAGATTTTGGGGGCCTTTATAAGGTTTTGGGGGGCTCTAGAAAGTCCGGGGGCTTTGAGAAGCACACTGGGGGCTCTAAAAGTGTCTGGGTGCTTTTAGAAGGTTCCTGGGGGGCTCTAGAAGGGTCTGGGTGCTTCTAGAGCAAAAATTTTAATTTTGCACATTTGGGGAATTCGCAGGGCTCAGCACACCCGGAGTGCAAAGGATGAGCCTGGCCTGGGAAAAGCACCTGCTTGATCAGGGTGTCTCCCCTGCCAGCTAAGTACAAAGGACCCAGACCATTCTAGAGCCCCCAAGGACCCTTCCAAAAGCCCCCAGACCCTTCTGAAGACGTTCAGGTTCCTTTGAAAAGGCCCCAGATCCTTCTAGACCCTCCCCGGATCCTTCTAAAAGCCCCGAGACGCTTCTAGTGCCACCCAGGACCCTTCTAAAAGCCCCCAGACCCTTCTAGAGCCACTAAAGACTTTTCTAAAAGCCCCCAGACCCTTCTAGAGCCCCCCAGGACCCTTCTAAAAGCCCCCAGACCCTTCTAGAGGACCCAGGGCCCCTCTTAAGCCACCCCGTCCCTTCTAGAGCCCCCCAGGACCCTTCTAAAAGCACCCAGACCCTTCTAGAGGACCCCTGGACCCTTCTACAAGCCCCCAGACCCTTCTAGAGCCCCCCAGGACCCTTCTCAAAACTTCCATACCCTTCTAGAGCCCCCCAGGACCCTTCTAAAAGCCCCCAGACCCTTCTAGAGGCCCCAGGGCCCCTCTTAAGCAGCCCCGTCCCTTCTAGAGCATCCCAGGACCCTTCTAAAAGCCCCCAGACCCTTCTAGAGGCACCCAGGACCCTTCTAAAAGACTCTAGACCCTTCTAGACCCCCCCCGGACCCTTCTAAAAGCACCCAGACCATTCTTGAGCCCCCCAGGACCCTTCTAAAAGCACCCAGACTCTTCTAATGACCCCCAGGACCATTCTGAAAGCCCCCAGAACCTCCTAGAGCCACCCAGGACCCTTCTAAAAGACCCCAGACCATTCTAGCCCCCCCCAGGACCCTTCTACAAGCCCCCAGACCCTTCTACAGCCCCCCAGGACCCTTCTAGTGCCCCCCCGGACCCTTGTAAAAGCCCCCAGACACTTCTAGAGGCCCCCAGGACCCTTATAAAAGCACCCAGACCCTTCCAGAGCCTCCCAGGACCCTTCTGAACGCCCCCAGACCCTTCTAGAGGCACCCAGGACCCTTCTAAAAGCCTCTAGACCCTTCTAGAGCCCCCCAGGACCCTTCTAAAAGCACCCAGACCCTTCTAGAGCCTCCCAGGATCATTCTAAATGACCCCAGACCCTTCAAAACCCCCCAGGACACTTCTAAAAGACCCCAGAGCCTTCTAGAACACCCTAGGATCCTTCAAAAAGCATAAAGACCCTTCTAGACCGTCCCCGGATCATTCTAAAAGCCCCCAGACCCTTCTAGAGCCTCCCAGGACCCCTCTAAAAGCCCCCAGACCCTTCTAGAGACACCCAGGACCCATCTAAAAGCCCCCAGACCATTCTAGAGCCCCCCAGGACACATCTAAAAGCCCCCAGACCCTTCTAGAGCCCCCCAGGACGCTTCTAAAAGCCCCCAGACCCTTCTAAACCCCCCCAGGACCCTTCTAAAAGCCCCCAGACCCTTCTAGATGTACCCAGGGCCCATCTTAAGGCCCCCAGACCATTCTAGAGCACGCCAAGACCCTTCTAAAAGTCCCCAGACCCTTCTAGAGCCCCCCAGGACCCTTCTAAAAGGCCGCTGAAACTTCTAGACCCTCTCCGGATAATTCTAAAAGCCCCCAGACACATCTAGAGATCCCCAGGACCATTCTAAAAGGCCCCAGACCCTTCTATAGCACCCCAGGACCCTTCTAAAAGACCCTAGACCATTCTAGAGCCCCCCAGGGCCCCTCTTAAGGCACCCCGTCCCTTCTAGAGCAGCCCAGGACCCTTCTAAAAGTACCCAGACCCTTCCAGATCACCCAAGGACCCTTCTAAAATCCCCCAGACCCTTCTAGAGACCCCCCGGACCCTTCTAAAAGCCCCTAGACCCTTCTAGAGGCCCCCATGTCCCTTCTGAAAGCCTCCAGAACCTTCTAGAGCCCCACAGGACCCTTCTAAAAGCACCCAGACACTTCTACAGACCCCGAGGACCCTATAAAAGCCTACAGACCCTTCTAGAGCCCCCCAGGACCATTCTAAAAGCCCCCAGACCATTCTAGACCCTCCCCGGATCCTTCTAAAAGCCCCCAGACCCTTCTAGAGCACCCCAGGACCTTTCTAAAAGAACCCAGACCCTTCTAGAGCACCCAAGGACCCTTCTAAAAGCCCCCAGACTAATCTAGACCCTCCCCGGATTCTTCTAAAAGCCCCCAGACCCTTCTAGAGCATCCCAGGACCCTTCTAAAAGCCCCCAGACCTTCTAGAGGCCCCCAGGACCATTCTAAAAGCACCCAGACCCTTCTAGAGCCCCCCTGTACCCTTCTAAAAGCACCCAGACCCTTCTAGAGTCCCCCAGGACCCTTCTGAAAGCCCCCAGACCCTTCTACAGACCCCCAGGACACTATAAAAGCCCCCAGACTCTTCTAGAGCACCCCAGGACCCTTCTAAAAGCCCCCAGACCCTTCTAGAGCCCCCCCGGACCCTTTAAAAATACTCCAGACCCTTATAGAGCCCCCCAGGACCCTTCTAAAAGACACCAGACCCTTTTAGAGGCCCCAGGGCCCCTCTTAAGCCCCCCCGTACCTTCTAGAGCACACTAGGACCCTTCTAAAAGCCCCCTGACCCTTCTAGAGCACACTAGGACCCTTCTAAAAGCTCCCAGACCCTTCTAGAGCTCCCCCGGACCCTTCTAAAAGCCCCTAGACCCTTCTAGAGGCCCCCAAGACCCCTCTGAAAGCCCCCAGATCCTTCTAGAGCCCCACAGGACCCTTCTAAAAGCACCCAGACCCTTCTACAGACCACCAGGACAGTATAAAAGAACCCAGACCCTTCTAGAGCCGCCCAGGACCCTTCTAAAAGCCCCCAGACACTTCTAGAGCCCCCAGGACGCTTCTAAAAATTTCCAAACCCTTCTAGAGCGCCCCAGGACCCTTCTAAAAGCCCCCAGACCCTTCTAGAGGCCCCAGGGCCCTTCTTAAGCCCCCCCGTCCCTTCTAGAGCACACCAGGACCAGTCTAAAAGCCTCTAAACCCTTCTAGAGCACTCCAGGACCTTTCCAAAAGCACCCAGACCCTTCTAGAGGCTCCCCGGACCCTTATAAAAGCACCCAGACCCTTCCAGAGCCTCCCAGGGACCCTTCTAAAAGCCACCAGACCCTTCTAGAGACCCAAAGGACCCTTCTAAAAGCACCCAGACAATTCTAGACCCTCCCCGGATCATTCTAAAAGCCCCCAGACCCTTCTAGAGCCCCCTAGGATCATTCAAAAAGCACCCAGACCCTTCTAGACCGTCCCCGGATCATTCTAAAAGCCCCCAGACCCTTCTAGAGCCCCCCAGGATCATTCTAAAAGCCCCCTGACCCTTCTAGAGCCCCCTAGGACCCATCTAAAAGCACCCAGACCCTTCTAGAGACCCCCAGGACCTTTCTAAAAGACCCCAGACCGTTCTAGACCCCCCCAGGACCCTTCTACAAGCACCCAGACGCTTCTAGAGCCCCCCAGGACCCTTCTAATAGCCCCCAGACCATTCTAGAGCCTCCCAGGACCATTCTAAAAGCCCCCAGACCCTTCTAGAGCACCCCAGGATCATTCTAAATGCCCCCAGACCCTTCTAGAGCACCCCAGGACCCTTCTAAAAGCCCCCAGATCCTTCTAGAGCACCCCAGGACCCTTCTAAAAGCCCCCAGACTCTTCTAGAGCCCCCGAGGACCATTCTAAAAGCTCCAAGACCGTTCTAGAGGCCCCCAGGACCCTTCTAAAAGCCCCCAGACCCTTCTAGAGCCCCCCAAGACCCTTCTACAAGCCCCCAGACCCTTCTAGAGCCACCCAGGACCCTTCTAAAAGCACCCAGACCCTTCTAGAGGCCCCCAGGACCCGTCTAAAAGCCTCTAGACCCTTCTAGAGCCCCCCCAGGACCTTTCTAAAATCACCCAGACCCTTCTAGAGGCTCCCCGGCCCCTTATAAAAGCACCCCGACCCTTCTAGAGCCTCCCAGTACCCTTCTAAAAGCAACCAGACCCTTCTAGAGAACCCCAGGACCCTTCTAAAAGCCCCCAGACCCATCTAGACCCTCCCCGGATCCTTCTAAAAGCCCCCAGACCCTTCTAGAGCCCCCTAGGATCCTTCAAAAAGCACCCAGACCTTTCTAG
>JAUNZM010001607.1:0-21558 GCA_033459285.1 Clamator glandarius
AACAACAAACAACAAACAACAAACAACAAACTGTTCCTGTAGCTTAGCTCAAAGCATGGCACTGAAGATGCCAAGACGGCTACTACACTGCCCAGGGACAAAAGACTTAGTCCTAACCTTACAGTTAGTTTTTGCTAGATATATACATGCAAGTATCCGCGTCCCAGTGTAAATGCCCTTAACCTCTTACAAAGATAAAAGGAGCAGGCATCAGGCGCGCCTCCAAACATTGCAGCCCAAAACGCCTTGCTTGGCCACACCCCCACGGGTATTCAGCAGTAATTAACATTAAGCAATAAGTGCAAACTTGACTTAGCCATAGCAACCTCACTAGGGCTGGTAAATCTTGTGCCAGCCACCGCGGTCACACAAGAAGCCCGAATTAACTGTAATACGGCGTAAAGAGTGGTGTACGTACTATCACTTGATCTAGGACCAAAATGCAGCTGAGCTGTCATAAGCCCAAGCTACACCCAAAGCCACCATTAAAATGATCCTAGTAGAATGCCGATAGACCAGACCCACTAAAGCTAGGGTACAAACTGGGATTAGATACCCCACTATGCCTAGCCCTAAATCCTGATACTTAGCCCTACCAAAGTATCCGCCCGAGAACTACGAGCACAAACGCTTAAAACTCTAAGGACTTGGCGGTGTCCCAAATCCACCTAGAGGAGCCTGTTCTGTAATCGATAACCACGCTACACCCAACCGCCCCTAGCCCAAGCAGCCTACATACCGCCGTCGCCAGCCCACCTCCACTGAGAGCACAACAGTGGGCTCAATAGCCCTACTGCTAGCAAGACAGGTCAAGGTATAGCTTATGGGACGGAAGAAATGGGCTACATTTTCTACCTATAGAAAACACGAAAAGAGATATGAAATTATCCCTGGAAGGCGGATTTAGCAGTAAAGGGGAATAATAAAGCCCCCTTTAAACCTACATACCGCCCGTCACCCTCCTCATAAGCTACAAATCCCAATAACTAATACACCCACGAGCTAAAGATTGAGGTAAGTCGTAACAAGGTAAGTGTACCGGAAGGTGTACTTAGAACACCAAGGCATAGCTACAATATAAAGCATTCAGCTTACACCTGAAAGATATCTGTATCTAACCAGATTGCCTTGAAGCCCCCCTCTAGCCCAACCACACTCTACCTGAAAAAATCAAAAACCAACTTAACAGCTCAACTAAAACATGCCTATAAACTTAGTATAGGCGATAGAAAAGAACACACTTGCTCTGGAGCTATAGAGATCTCGTACCGTAAGGGAATGATGAAATAATAATGAAAAGCCAAGCATCAAACAGCAAAGATTTACCCTTGTACCTTTTGCATCATGATTTAGCAAGAATAACCAAGCAAAACGAATTTAAGCTTGCCATCCCGAAACCCAAGCGAGCTACTTACAAGCAGCTATATATGAGCAAACCGTCTCTGTTGCAAAAGAGTGGGATGACTTGTCAGTAGAAGTGAAAAGCCAATCGAGCTGGGTGATAGCTGGTTGCCTGCGAAATGAATCTAAGTTCTCCCCTAATTCTCTCCCAAGACGCAAAACAACCTCCCACGTAGAATTAGGAGTAATTTAAAGGAGGTACAGCTCCTTTAAAAAAGAATAACAACCTCTCCCAGCGGATAAAACTATATCCTCACCAAACTGTGGGCCTTTAAGCAGCCACCAACAAAGAGTGCGTCAAAGCTCTACACCAAAAGATTTTAAAACCCCATGATTCCCTCACTATTAGCAAGCCCAACCTATACATATAGGAGAATTTATGCTAAATAAGTAACTCGGGCTCCTCCCCCTCTCAAGCGCAAGCTTACACTCCCAATAATTATTCAGACTCAACTAGTACCGCAACTACAACAAGACCTTATACTACACCCTCTGTTGATCCGACATAGGAGCGCCCATTAGAAAGATTAAAATTCACAAAAGGAACTAGGCAAACCCAAGGCCCGACTGTTTACCAAAAACATAGCCTTTAGCCAACCAAGTATTAAAGGTGACTGGGGCCCCCGCTCCGGCTTCAGTGACATAATGTTTAAACGGCCGCGGTATCCTAACCGTGCGAAGGTAGCGCAATCAATTGTCCCATAAATCGGGACTTGTATGAATGGCTAAACGAGGTCTTAACTGTCTCTTGTGAATAATCAGTGAAATTGATTTTCCTGTGCAAAAGCAGGAATAGTACCACAAGACGAGAAGACCCTGTGGAACTTAAAAATCAACGACCACCACTCGCGTAGCTTAAACCTATCACAGGCCTATCATAACAAAATGCTGGTCCGTATTTTTTGGTTGGGGCGACCTTGGAGAAAAACATATCCTCCAAAAACAAGACCCTCCCTCTTGACTAAGAGCAACCCCTCAATGTGCTAACAGTACCCAGACCCAGTATATCTGATTAATGAACCAAGCTACCCCAGGGATAACAGCGCAATCTCCTTCAAGAGCCCATATCGACAAGGAGGTTTACGACCTCGATGTTGGATCAGGACATCCTAATGGTGCAGCCGCTATTAAGGGTTCGTTTGTTCAACGATTAACAGTCCTACGTGATCTGAGTTCAGACCGGAGCAATCCAGGTCGGTTTCTATCTGTGACAAACTTTCCCCAGTACGAAAGGACCGGAAAAGTGAGGCCAATACTCCAGGCAAGCCTCCCCCAAAGTAATGAATTCATCTAAATTACGACCAAGGCGCCAAACACTAAACCCTACGCCCTAAAAAAGGGCCGCTAGCGTGGCAGAGACCGGCAAATGCAAAAGGCTTAAGCCCTTTACCCAGAGGTTCAAGTCCTCTCCCTAGCTCTCCCCTAACCATGATCCAACACCCAATGCTAACCTACCTTTTAATATCCCTATCCTATATCATCCCAATCCTGATTGCCGTAGCCTTCCTAACATTAGTAGAACGAAAAATCCTAAGCTACATACAAGCCCTAAAAGGGCCAAACATTACAGGACCATTCGGCCTACTGCAACCCGTAGCAGACGGTGTAAAACTGTTCATCAAAGAACCTATCCGCCCATCCACATCCTCCCCCTTCCTCTTCCTCATAACACCCATACTAGCCTTACTCCTAGCTCTCACAATCTGAATTCCTCTCCCCCTTCCATTCCCACTCGCCGATCTTAACTTAGGCCTATTATTTCTAGTTGCTATATCAAGCCTAGCAGTCTACTCAATTCTGTGGTCAGGATGAGCCTCCAACTCAAAATATGCACTAATCGGAGCTCTCCGGGCAGTAGCCCAAACCATCTCATACGAAGTCACCCTTGCCATTATCCTTCTGTCAGTTATTACTCTAAGCGGCAACTACACCCTAAACACCCTGGCTACCACCCAAGAGCCACTATACCTAATCTTCTCCTCCTGACCGCTCGCAATAATATGATTTATTTCAACCCTAGCAGAGACAAACCGTGCCCCATTCGACCTTACAGAAGGGGAATCAGAACTAGTATCCGGCTTCAACGTTGAGTATGCCGCAGGACCATTCGCCCTATTCTTCCTAGCCGAATACGCAAACATTATACTTATAAATACACTAACCACCATTCTATTCCTAAACCCAAGCACCCTAAATCTGCCGCCAGAGCTATTCCCAACCATTCTTACCATAAAAATCCTGCTATTATCCTTTAGCTTCCTATGAATCCGCGCCTCATACCCACGATTTCGTTACGACCAACTCATACATCTTCTATGAAAAAGCTTCCTACCCTTAACACTAGCTCTATGCCTATGACACGTTAGCATACCAATCTGCTATGCAGGACTACCCCCTCACCTAAGACCACCGCCCTCCCCCACCGGAAATGTGCCTGAACACAAAGGGTCACTATGATAAAGTGAACATAGAGGTACACCAACCCTCTCATTTCCTACTAAACTTCCCCGCAAAACTAGAAAAGTAGGAATCGAACCTACACAGAAGAGATCAAAACCCTCCATACTTCCATTATATTACTTTCTAGTAAGGTAAGCTAACAAAGCTATCGGGCCCATACCCCGAAAATGATGGTTTAACCCCTTCCCCTACTAATGAACCCGCACGCAAAATTAACATTCATAATAAGTCTCATTCTAGGAACCTCCATCACAATCTCGAGTAACCATTGGATCATAGCCTGAACGGGATTAGAAATCAACACCCTCGCAATTATCCCCTTAATCGCAAAATCCCACCACCCACGTGCAATCGAAGCTACAATCAAATACTTCCTAGTCCAAGCAACTGCCTCAGCACTGCTGCTCTTCTCCAGCATAACTAATGCCTGAACTACAGGTCAATGAGATATTACCCAAATAAATAACCACACACATCATGCCTCCTCCTGACAACAGCAATCGCAATAAAACTTGGTCTAGTGCCATTTCACTTTTGATTCCCAGAAGTTTTACAAGGCTCATCCATGACTACAGCCCTACTCCTATCCACTATTATAAAACTACCACCAATCACAATCCTTTTTATAACCTCACACTCCATTAACCCAACCCTACTATCAATCATAGCCATTGCCTCAACAGCCCTAGGGGGATGAATAGGCCTGAACCAAACACAAATTCGCAAAATCCTAGCATTCTCATCCATCTCCCACCTAGGCTGAATAACCATCATTATCGTCTACAACCCTAACCTCACCCTATTAAACTTCTACATCTACTCAATCATAACCTCCACCGTATTCCTCACACTCAACACAACCAAAACCCTAAAACTATCCACAATAATAACCTCCTGAACAAAAGCCCCCATCTTAAACACAACCATAATACTAACACTCCTCTCACTAGCAGGCTTACCCCCACTGACAGGATTCCTTCCAAAATGACTCATCATCTACGACCTAACAAAGCAAGACCTAACACCAGCAGCAACACTAATAGCAATACTCTCACTTCTAGGGCTGTTCTTCTACCTACGACTTACATACTACTCAACAATCACACTACCCCCAAACTCTATCAACCACATAAAACAATGACGCACCAATAAAAAACCTAACACTTCAATTGCCATTCTCACTTCACTATCCACACTACTCCTGCCAATCTCCCCAATAATCTTGACAATCCTCTAGAAACTTAGGATAACACAAACCGAAGGCCTTCAAAGCCTTAAACAAGAGTTAAACCCTCTTAGTTTCTGCTAAGACCCGTAGGACATTAACCTACATCCCATGAATGCAACTCAAGTACTTTAATTAAGCTAGGGCCTTACCCTAGACAGGTGGGCCTCGATCCCACAAGATCCTAGTTAACAGCTAGATGCCCTAACCAACAGGCTTCCGTCTAAATAAGGCTCCGGTACATTTAATGTACATCAATGAGCTTGCAACTCAACATGAACTTCACTACAGAGCCGATAAGAAGAGGAATCGAACCTCTGTAAAAAGGTCTACAGCCTAACGCCTCTACACTCGGCCATCTTACCTATGACTTTTATTACCCGATGACTATTCTCTACCAACCACAAAGATATCGGCACACTATATCTCATCTTCGGTGCTTGAGCCGGCATAGTAGGAACAGCCCTAAGCCTACTAATTCGTGCAGAACTTGGCCAACCAGGAACCCTACTAGGAGACGACCAGATCTATAACGTAATCGTCACCGCACATGCCTTTGTAATAATCTTCTTCATAGTCATACCAATCATAATTGGAGGATTCGGAAACTGACTTGTCCCCCTCATAATCGGTGCCCCCGACATAGCATTCCCCCGCATAAACAACATAAGCTTCTGACTTCTTCCACCCTCCTTCCTTCTCCTACTAGCATCATCTACAGTAGAAGCAGGAGCAGGAACTGGGTGAACAGTATACCCCCCACTGGCAGGCAATCTAGCCCACGCCGGAGCCTCAGTAGACCTCGCCATCTTCTCCCTCCACCTAGCAGGTATCTCATCAATCCTTGGGGCAATTAATTTCATTACAACAGCCATCAACATAAAACCCCCAGCCCTGTCCCAATACCAGACCCCCCTATTTGTATGATCCGTACTTATTACTGCCGTCCTACTCTTACTATCACTCCCAGTACTTGCCGCTGGTATCACCATACTACTAACAGACCGCAACCTAAACACTACATTCTTTGACCCCGCAGGAGGAGGCGACCCAGTACTATACCAGCACTTATTCTGATTCTTCGGACATCCAGAGGTCTACATCCTAATCCTGCCAGGATTCGGAATTATCTCGCACGTAGTAGCATACTACTCAGGCAAAAAAGAACCATTCGGCTACATAGGCATAGTTTGAGCCATACTATCCATCGGATTCCTTGGATTCATCGTATGGGCTCACCACATATTCACTGTAGGAATGGACGTAGACACACGAGCCTACTTTACATCAGCCACAATAATTATTGCTATCCCCACTGGTATCAAAGTATTTAGCTGATTAGCCACATTACACGGAGGAACTACTAAATGAGACCCCCCAATACTATGAGCTCTAGGATTTATCTTCCTATTCACAATTGGAGGTCTAACCGGAATCGTACTAGCAAACTCTTCCCTAGACATTGCCCTTCACGACACGTACTACGTAGTTGCTCACTTCCACTATGTATTGTCAATAGGAGCTGTATTTGCAATCTTAGCAGGATTTACCCACTGATTCCAACTATTCTCTGGATATACCCTACACCCAACATGGGCTAAAGCTCACTTTGGAGTAATATTCACCGGCGTAAACCTAACATTCTTCCCACAACACTTCCTAGGATTAGCAGGCATGCCCCGACGATACTCAGACTACCCAGACGCATACACCCTATGAAACACTATATCATCAATCGGGTCCCTCATCTCCATAACAGCTGTAATTATACTAATATTCATCATCTGAGAAGCTTTCGCATCAAAACGAAAAGTCCTACAACCAGAACTACCATCCACTAACATTGAATGAATCCACGGCTGCCCTCCCCCATACCATACCTTCGAAGAACCAGCCTTCGTCCAAGTACAAGAAAGGAAGGAATCGAACCCTCATATGCTGGTTTCAAGCCAACCGCATCAAACCACTTATGCTTCTTTCTCATGGGATGTTAGTAAAACAATTACATAACCTTGTCAAGGCTAAATTACAGGCGAAACCCCTGTACACCCCACATGGCCAACCACTCACAATTCGGATTCCAAGATGCCTCATCTCCTATCATAGAAGAACTAGTTGAATTCCACGACCACGCCCTGATAGTCGCATTAGCAATCTGCAGCCTAGTCTTGTACCTCCTAGCCCTCATACTCATAGAAAAACTATCCTCCAATACCGTCGACGCCCAAGAAGTAGAATTAATCTGAACAATCCTACCAGCTATTGTACTTATCTTGCTCGCCCTCCCATCCCTACAAATCCTTTACATAATAGACGAAATCGACGAACCTGATTTGACACTAAAAGCCATCGGTCACCAATGATATTGATCCTACGAGTACACAGACTTCAAAGACCTTACATTCGACTCATATATAATCCCCTCAACAGAACTTCCCTCAGGCCACTTCCGACTACTAGAAGTTGACCATCGAATCATCATCCCAATAGAATCACACGTACGTATCATCGTAACCGCCAATGATGTCCTCCACTCCTGAGCCGTACCAACACTAGGAGTAAAAACAGACGCCATTCCAGGCCGACTAAACCAAACATCATTCATCACCACCCGCCCCGAATCTTCTACGGCCAATGCTCAGAAATCTGCGGCGCCAACCACAGCTATATGCCAATCGTAGTTGAATCAACCCCACTACCCCACTTCGAAAACTGATCCTCACTTCTATTCCTAATCATTAAGAAGCTATGTCACAGCACTAGCCTTTTAAGCTAGAGAAAGAGGACCTACCTCCTCCTTAATGGTATGCCACAACTAAACCCAAACCCATGGTTCTTCATCATACTACTAACCTGATTCACATTCCTCTTAACCATTCAACCAAAAGTCCTATCATTCCTCCAAACCAACTCCCCTTCCACTAAATCCATTCTACCTCATAAAACTACCCCATGAGCCTGACCATGAACCTAAGCTTCTTCGACCAATTTGCATCCCCATACCTTATAGGCATCCCACTTATCCTCATTTCAACACTATTCCCCGCACTATTAATCCCATCACCCAACAACCGATGGATCACTAACCGTCTCCATACAGTACAAACATGAATACTTAACCTCGTTACAAAACAACTAATAATTCCACTAAACAAAAACGGACATAAATGAGCTCTAACCCTAACCTCCCTAATAGCCCTACTCCTCTTAATCAACTTACTAGGCCTTCTACCATACACATTCACTCCAACCACCCAACTATCCATAAACATAGCCCTAGCTTTCCCCCTCTGACTAGCCACTCTCCTCACAGGCCTGCGGAACCAGCCCTCAACATCCCTAGGCCATCTTCTGCCAGAAGGCACACCCACTCCACTCATCCCAGCATTAATCCTAATCGAAACCATCAGCCTCCTAATCCGCCCCCTAGCCTTAGGAGTACGACTAACAGCTAATCTAACTGCAGGACACCTACTAATTCAACTTATCTCTACAGCTACCTCCGTTCTCCTTCCAATATTACCAGCCGTATCCGCCATCACTGCCATAGTATTAATACTACTTACTATTTTAGAAATCGCAGTAGCCATAATCCAAGCCTACGTCTTCGTCCTCCTATTAAGCCTTTACTTACAAGAAAACATCTAATGGCCCACCAAGCACACTCATACCACATAGTAGACCCAAGCCCATGACCCATTTTCGGAGCAATTGCCGCCCTACTCACCACATCCGGCCTAATCATATGGTTCCACCACAATTCCTCACAACTCCTAATCCTAGGACTAACAACCACAATCCTAATCATAATTCAATGATGACGAGACATTGTACGAGAAGCCACTTTCCAAGGCCATCACACACCTACCGTACAAAAAGGCCTACGATATGGAATGATCCTATTTATCACATCTGAAGCATTCTTTTTTCTAGGATTCTTCTGAGCATTCTTCCACTCCAGCCTAGTACCAACCCCCGAACTAGGAGGACAATGACCCCCTACAGGAATCAAACCCCTCAACCCCCTAGAAGTTCCCCTACTAAACACAGCGATCCTACTTGCCTCAGGAGTCACCGTTACATGAGCTCACCACAGCATTACAGAAAGCAACCGAAACCAAGCAATCCACGCACTAACTCTAACAATCCTCCTAGGATTCTACTTCACAGCCCTACAAGCTATAGAATACTACGAAGCGCCATTCTCAATCGCCGATGGAGTATATGGCTCAACATTCTTCGTCGCTACAGGATTCCACGGACTACATGTAATCATCGGCTCATCATTCCTATCTATTTGTCTACTACGACTCATCAAATTCCACTTCACATCAAACCACCACTTCGGATTCGAAGCCGCCGCCTGATACTGACACTTCGTAGACATTATCTGATTATTCCTCTACATTACAATTTACTGATGAGGATCCTGCTCTTCTAGTATACTAATTACAATTGACTTCCAATCTATAGAATCTGGTTTAACCCCAGAGAAGAGCAATCAACATAATCACATTTATACTTACCCTATCTCTTGCACTAACCATCATCCTAACTACACTAAACTTCTGACTAACACAAATTACCCCAGACTCAGAAAAACTATCACCCTACGAATGTGGATTTGACCCACTAGGATCCGCCCGACTTCCCTTCTCAATCCGATTCTTCCTCAGTAGCCATCCTATTCCTCTTATTTGACTTAGAAATCGCACTTCTGCTCCCTCTCCCATGAGCCACCCAATTACAATCTCCAACCACTACCCTAACCTGAACTTCTACAATCATCCTCTTACTCACACTAGGACTAATCTACGAATGAACACAAGGAGGCCTAGAATGAGCAGAATAAACAAGAAAGTTAGTCTAAAAAAGACAGTTGATTTCGGCTCAACAAATCATAGCTCAACCCTATGACTTTCTTCATGTCACTATCACACTTAAGCTTCTACTCAGCCTTCACCCTAAGTAGCCTAGGCCTAGCATTTCACCGAACCCACCTAATCTCCGCCCTACTATGTTTAGAAAGCATGATACTATCCATATATATAACCTTATCAACCTTACCTATCGAAAACCAAACACCCTCCCCAACCCTAATACCAATCCTAATATTGGCCTTTTCAGCTTGTGAAGCAGGCACCGGCCTAGCAATACTAGTGGCTTCTACCCGAACACACGGCTCAGACCACCTCCACAACCTCAACCTACTACAATGCTAAAAATCATCCTACCTACTATCATACTCCTTCCCACAGCCATCCTCTCACCAACAAAATCCCTATGAACTAATATCACTACACATAGTCTACTAATCGCCACCATAAGCCTCTACTGACTAGCTCCAACATACTACCCACACAAAACCATAACCCAATGAACCGGAATTGACCAAATCTCATCACCACTAATAACACTCTCATGCTGATTACTCCCCCTAATAATCATAGCAAGCCAAAACCACTTAAATGCCGAACCCACAACACGTAAACGAGTTTTTATCGCTACCCTAATCTCGGTCCAACCATTCATCATCCTAGCATTCTCAGCCACAGAGCTAACAATATTCTACATCACCTTCGAAGCAACCCTCATTCCAACTCTAATCCTAATCACCCGCTGAGGCAACCAACCAGAACGCCTAAGCGCTGGCATTTACCTCCTATTCTATACTCTCATCAGCTCCCTACCCCTACTAGTGACCATTCTCAACCTGCACACACAAATCGGAACCCTCCACCTAACCATACTAAACTTAATAAACTCCCCTCTAACCACTTCATGAACAAGCCTACTATCAGGAACAGCCCTACTCATAGCATTTATAGTAAAAGCCCCCCTATATGGAATACACCTATGATTACCCAAAGCCCACGTAGAAGCTCCAATCGCAGGCTCCATATTACTTGCCGCCCTCCTACTCAAGCTAGGAGGATATGGCATCATACGAATCACATCACTCATATCCCCCCTGATAGACTACCTACAATACCCATTCCTCGCCTTATCGCTGTGAGGAGCACTAATAACAAGCTCCATCTGTCTCCGCCAAACCGACCTAAAAGCACTTATCGCCTACTCATCAGTAAGTCACATAGGACTAGTTATCGCTGCCGGAATAATCCAAACCCAATGATCATTTACCGGTGCAATAATTCTAATAATCGCCCACGGCCTCACATCATCCATACTATTCTGCCTAGCCAACACAAACTACGAACGCACACACAGCCGAATCCTTCTCTTAACACGAAACCTACAGCCCATCCTCCCATTAATAGCAATCTGATGATTACTAGCCAACCTAGCAAATATAGCCCTCCCACCAACAACCAACCTAATAGCAGAACTTACCATCATAACCACATTATTCCACTGATCCAATTACACCATCATCCTAACCGGAACAGCTACCCTACTAACCGCCGCATACACACTATATTCATACTCCTAACAACACAACGAGGAACCACACCAACCCATATCACCTCCATTCAAAATTCAAACACACGAGAACATCTCCTAATAACACTTCACATCCTCCCTATATTCCTACTTATCCTAAAACCAGAACTCATCTCTGGATTTCCCATATGCAAGTATAGTTTCAAACCAAACATTAGACTGTGATTCTAAAAATAGAAGTTAAACCCTTCTTACCTGCCAAGGAGGAGTTCAACCAGCAGGGACTGCTAACTCCTGCATCTGAGTCTAAAACCTCAGCCTCCTTACTTTTAAAGGATAACAGTAATCCACTGGTCTTAGGAGCCATCTACCTTGGTGCAAATCCAAGTAAAAGTAATGGACCCATCATTACTACTCAACACGTCCATATTACTTACCTTAACACTAGTCCTAACCCCAATCATCCCCCCTCTTCTCTCAAAAAAATATCAAACCTCCCCAAACACAATCACCAAAACCATTAAAACCGCCTTCTTCATCAGCCTAATCCCCATAACACTTTTCCTACACTCAGGCGCAGAAAGCATTACCTCCTACTGAGAATGAAAATTCATCACTAACTTCAAAATCCCAATAAGCCTCAAAATTGACCTATACTCCATAACATTCTTCCCCATCGCATTATTCGTAACATGATCTATTCTCCAATTCGCATCATGATACATAGACACCGAACCATACATCACCAAGTTCTTCTCCTACCTACTACTATTCCTCATCGCCATACTAATCCTAACAATCGCCAACAACATATTCCTACTATTTATCGGCTGAGAGGGGGTAGGAATCATATCCTTTCTACTAATCGGCTGATGACAAGGACGAGCAGAAGCCAATACAGCTGCACTCCAAGCTATTCTATACAACCGAATCGGAGATATCGGACTTATTCTCAGCATAGCCTGACTCGCATCCACCATAAATTCCTGAGAAATAACCCTCCACAACAACCAAACCCCAACACTCCCACTACTAGGCCTAATCTTAGCCGCAACAGGAAAATCCGCCCAATTTGGACTCCACCCCTGACTCCCTGCCGCTATAGAAGGCCCAACTCCAGTATCCGCCCTACTACACTCAAGCACAATAGTCGTAGCCGGCATCTTCCTACTCATCCGCACTCACCCCCTATTCTCCAACAACCAAACCGCTATAACCCTATGCCTATGCCTAGGAGCCATATCCACACTATTTGCCGCCACATGCGCCCTAACACAAAATGACATCAAAAAAATCATTGCCTTCTCCACATCAAGTCAACTGGGCCTAATAATAGTCACCATCGGCCTAAACCTGCCACAACTAGCATTCCTACATATCTCTACACATGCCTTCTTCAAAGCCATACTATTCCTCTGCTCAGGGTCCATCATTCATAACCTCAACGGGGAACAAGACATTCGAAAAATAGGAGGCCTGCAAAAAACACTCCCAACAACAACTTCATGCCTAACCATTGGCAATCTCGCTCTAATAGGAACCCCATTCCTAGCCGGATTTTACTCAAAAGACCTAATCATCGAAAACCTAAACACCTCATATCTAAACACCTGAGCCCTCCTAATCACCCTACTAGCCACATCATTCACCGCAACCTACAGCTTACGAATAACCATAATAGTCCAAACAGGACCCACTCGCATCCCTACAATCACACCCATAAACGAAAACAACCCAAAAATCATCAACCCAATCACTCGCCTAGCGCTAGGAAGTATCGCTGCTGGCTTACTTATTACATCGTACATCACTCCAACAAAAACACCCCCCATAACCATACCAACATATATAAAAACCGCAGCTCTACTACTAACAATCCTAGGCATCATTCTAGCCATCGAACTCACAAACATAACCCATACATTAACCCACCCCAAACAAAACATATACCTAAACTTCTCCTCCACACTAGGCTACTTCAACCCACTAACACATCGCCTAACCTCTACAAACCTAATACACATCGGACAAAAAATTTCCTCCCACCTTATTGACCTATCATGGTACAAAAAAATAGGACCAGAAGGACTCGCTGATCTACAACAATCCGCAGCCAAAACCTCTACCATCATACACACAGGACTCATCAAAACCTATCTAGGATCATTCGCCCTATCCATCCTAATCCTCCTAATAATACACAGAACCCACTAATGGCCCCAAACCTACGCAAGCACCATCCCCTCCTAAAAATAGTCAATAACTCGCTAATCGACCTACCAACCCCCTCCAACATCTCCTCCTGATGAAACTTCGGATCCCTACTAGGCATGTGCTTAATCACCCAAATCTTAACAGGCCTACTACTAGCAATACATTACACCGCAGACACAACTCTAGCCTTCTCATCCGTTGCCCACACATGTCGAAACGTTCAATACGGCTGATTAATCCGCAACCTCCACGCAAACGGAGCCTCAATATTCTTCATCTGCATTTACCTTCATATCGGACGAGGCTTCTACTACGGCTCATACCTAAACAAAGAAACCTGAAACACAGGAGTAATCCTCCTACTGACCCTCATAGCAACCGCCTTCGTAGGCTATGTCCTCCCATGAGGCCAAATATCCTTCTGAGGTGCAACCGTAATCACCAATCTATTCTCCGCCATCCCATACATCGGACAAACCTTAGTAGAATGAGCCTGAGGGGGATTTTCAGTAGATAACCCCACACTAACCCGCTTCTTCGCACTACACTTTCTACTACCATTCATAATCGCAGGACTAACCCTAATCCACCTCACCTTCCTTCACGAATCTGGCTCGAACAACCCACTAGGCCTCCAATCCAATTGTGATAAAATCCCATTCCACCCCTACTTCTCACTAAAAGACCTAGTAGGATTCATCATCATACTCCTCCTACTAACAACCCTGGCCCTCTTCTCCCCAACCCTCCTAGGAGACCCAGAAAACTTCTCCCCAGCTAACCCCCTAGTAACCCCACCCCACATCAAACCAGAATGATATTTCCTATTCGCATATGCTATCCTACGATCCATCCCCAACAAACTAGGAGGCGTAATAGCCCTAGCAGCCTCCGTACTAATTCTCTTCCTAGCCCCACTCCTTCATAAATCAAAACAACGAACCATAACCTTCCGTCCCCTATCCCAAGCCCTATTCTGAATCCTAGTAACTAACCTATTCATTCTAACATGAATTGGCAGCCAACCAGTAGAACACCCATTCATCATCATCGGCCAGCTAGCCTCTCTCACCTACTTCATAATTCTTTTAATCCTCTTCCCAATTACCGCCACACTAGAAAACAAACTACTTAACTACTAAAACACTCTAATAGTTTATATAAAACATTGGTCTTGTAAACCAAAGACTGAAGATCTATACCCTTCTTAGAGTTTACCTTTCCCCCCCCCCCCCCTTCCCCCCCCGAAGGGGTATTTTGCCCATAATCCATGTACTATTACATACTATTCTAGCCCACATAATACATTACATCCATGCTACAAACCCATTAATATTAAGACAGACACTCCTCTTACAGAACACATCCTACTTTCACAGTACCCTTCCCGCCGGCGTAGCCCAAAAAGCCTAGTGCAATGGTTTAAGGACTCAAAACATGTTAGGTTATACATGAATTTTATACTCTAGAACACGGTATATGTTAGATGTACATACCATTAATGGTAACAGGACCATTCATGACACAACTCTCGTAGTACCTATTTCTAAAGGACTGGGTTATTTATTAATCGTTCACCTCACGTGAAATCAGCAACGCACCGCATATAAGATCCTAAGATACTAGCTTCAGGCCCATTCTTTCCCCCTACACCCCTCACGCTACTTGCTCTTTTGCGCCTCTGGTTCCTTTTTCAGGGCCATAGCACATATTAAACCTCTAATCTTGTTATTCACAGATACATTCATACTATTTCAGGTACACGCTACCTCGTAATCGCGGCTACCGGGTGGTTTTTTTCTATTGGTTCCTTTTTTTTTTCTTGGAATCCTCACAGGTGGCCCATGGTAGTTAGAGCAGGAGCTTACAATCTAAGACGTGGGCTACGCTGGCTCACGGGCTTGTTCGTCACTTTCACGAGTTGCTGAATGAGACGGTTTCAAGAGTCCGGGGAATCATATCAACACTGATGCACTTTGTTTATCATTCACTACTATGATCTTACTAGATCTCCTCATGGTGTTATTATATTCATGCTCGTTAGACATATTTTACCACTTTACATTTCCTCTAACTTTTCTAACAAAACTAGGAACTTTCGACTAAATTTTTACACCTCATCATCACAAAATTTTTCATCATATATTCATGTTTTTTTCGTTCATCGTTTCCGCTGAAGTTCCATTAATAAACGAATACCATAAAAACGCAAAATTTTCAACATACATTCCACAAATCATCACGATTTAACACCATAAACTCTCCTAATATCTCTATAAAACCACAAACAACGTTCCAATACGTAAAATCACACCATTACACCCAACCAATCAAACCCCCTCACCCAAATATCATCAGAGAAAAAGGAATTGAACCTTCACTTCCAACTCCCAAAGCTGGCGTTCTATATTAAACTATTCTCTGCACCCTTTCCTTTTACCCTTTCCCCTAAACTGCCCGAATAGCCCCACGAGACAATCCCCGTACAAGCTCCAACACCACAAACAACGTTAGCAATAACCCCCACCCTGCCACTAAAAACATCCCCACCCCCAACGAATAAAATAACGCAACCCCACTAAAATCTAACCGAACCAAAAACATTCCGGCACTGTCAACAGTAACAGCCCCAAACTTCAAACACTCTACAACATCCCCGACAATTACACCCACAACAACCACTAAAACAAACCCGATCCCATACCCAACCACCCGTCAATCCCCCCAAGCCTCCGGAAAAGGATCCGCCGCCAACGAAACAGAATAAACAAAAACCACCAACATACCACCCAAATACACCATAAACAATACCAAAGATACAAACGAAACCCCCAAACTTAACAATCACCCACAACCCACTACAGACGCCACTACCAAGCCAACCACTCCATAATAAGGAGACGGATTAGATGCCACCGCCAGCCCTCCCAAAACAAAACATACTGCTATAATAACAACAAAATAAATCATAATAAATTCCTACTTGGCCTTTCTCCAAGATCAATGGCCTGAAAAACCACTGTTGTCAAACTTCAACTATAGGAACACCATAACACCCACCATCACACTTCTTATATACATCATTTTTTCACCACTTCCTCGCCGCTGGAGTTACATTAATATACCAAACCTCTTACCACTCATTATATCCATCACATCACAACCCTACACTATTAACCCTACCCCCCTACAAACAACAAACAACAAACAACAAACAACAAACAACAAACAACAAACAACAAACAACAAACAACAAACAACAAACAACAAACAACAAACAACAAACAACAAACAACAAACAACAAACAACAAACAACAAACAACAAACAACAAACAACAAACAACAAACAACAAACAACAAACAACAAACAACAAACAACAAACAACAAACAACAAACTGTTCCTGTAGCTTAGCTCAAAGCATGGCACTGAAGATGCCAAGACGGCTACTACACTGCCCAGGGACAAAAGACTTAGTCCTAACCTTACAGTTAGTTTTTGCTAGATATATACATGCAAGTATCCGCGTCCCAGTGTAAATGCCCTTAACCTCTTACAAAGATAAAAGGAGCAGGCATCAGGCGCGCCTCCAAACATTGCAGCCCAAAACGCCTTGCTTGGCCACACCCCCACGGGTATTCAGCAGTAATTAACATTAAGCAATAAGTGCAAACTTGACTTAGCCATAGCAACCTCACTAGGGCTGGTAAATCTTGTGCCAGCCACCGCGGTCACACAAGAAGCCCGAATTAACTGTAATACGGCGTAAAGAGTGGTGTACGTACTATCACTTGATCTAGGACCAAAATGCAGCTGAGCTGTCATAAGCCCAAGCTACACCCAAAGCCACCATTAAAATGATCCTAGTAGAATGCCGATAGACCAGACCCACTAAAGCTAGGGTACAAACTGGGATTAGATACCCCACTATGCCTAGCCCTAAATCCTGATACTTAGCCCTACCAAAGTATCCGCCCGAGAACTACGAGCACAAACGCTTAAAACTCTAAGGACTTGGCGGTGTCCCAAATCCACCTAGAGGAGCCTGTTCTGTAATCGATAACCCACGCTACACCCAACCGCCCCTAGCCCAAGCAGCCTACATACCGCCGTCGCCAGCCCACCTCCACTGAGAGCACAACAGTGGGCTCAATAGCCCTACTGCTAGCAAGACAGGTCAAGGTATAGCTTATGGGACGGAAGAAATGGGCTACATTTTCTACCTATAGAAAACACGAAAAGAGATATGAAATTATCCCTGGAAGGCGGATTTAGCAGTAAAGGGGAATAATAAAGCCCCCTTTAAACCGGCTCTGGGACACGTACATACCGCCCGTCACCCTCCTCATAAGCTACAAATCCCAATAACTAATACACCCACGAGCTAAAGATGAGGTAAGTCGTAACAAGGTAAGTGTACCGGAAGGTGTACTTAGAACACCAAGGCATAGCTACAATATAAAGCATTCAGCTTACACCTGAAAGATATCTGTATCTAACCAGATTGCCTTGAAGCCCCCCTCTAGCCCAACCACACTCTACCTGAAAAAATCAAAAACCAACTTAACAGCTCAACTAAAACATTCTATAAACTTAGTATAGGCGATAGAAAAGAACACACTTGCTCTGGAGCTATAGAGATCTCGTACCGTAAGGGAATGATGAAATAATAATGAAAAGCCAAGCATCAAACAGCAAAGATTTACCCTTGTACCTTTTGCATCATGATTTAGCAAGAATAACCAAGCAAAACGAATTTAAGCTTGCCATCCCGAAACCCAAGCGAGCTACTTACAAGCAGCTATATATGAGCAAACCCGTCTCTGTTGCAAAAGAGTGGGATGACTTGTCAGTAGAAGTGAAAAGCCAATCGAGCTGGGTGATAGCTGGTTGCCTGCGAAATGAATCTAAGTTCTCCCCTAATTTCTCTCCCAAGACGCAAAACAACCTCCCACGTAGAAATTAGGAGTAATTTAAAGGAGGTACAGCTCCTTTAAAAAAGAATACAACCTCTCCCAGCGGATAAAACTATATCCTCACCAAACTGTGGGCCTTTAAGCAGCCACCAACAAAGAGTGCGTCAAAGCTCTACACCAAAAGATTTTAAAACCCCATGATTCCCTCACTATTAGCAAGCCAACCTATACATATAGGAGAATTTATGCTAAAATAAGTAACTCGGGCTCCTCCCCCTCTCAAGCGCAAGCTTACACTCCCAATAATTATTCAGACTCAACTAGTACCCGCAACTACAACAAGACCTTATACTACACCCTCTGTTGATCCGACATTAGGAGCGCCCATTAGAAAGATTAAAATTCACAAAAGGAACTAGGCAAACCCAAGGCCCGACTGTTTACCAAAAACATAGCCTTTAGCCAACCAAGTATTAAAGGTGACGCCTGCCCAGTGACATAATGTTTAACGGCCGCGGTATCCTAACCGTGCGAAGGTAGCGCAATCAATTGTCCCATAAATCGGGACTTGTATGAATGGCTAAACGAGGTCTTAACTGTCTCTTGTGAATAATCAGTGAAATTGATTTTCCTGTGCAAAAGCAGGAATAGTACCACAAGACGAGAAGACCCTGTGGAACTTAAAAATCAACGACCACCACTCGCGTAGCTTAAACCTATCACAGGCCTATCATAACAAAATGCTGGTCCGTATTTTTTGGTTGGGGCGACCTTGGAGAAAAACATATCCTCCAAAAACAAGACCCTCCCTCTTGACTAAGAGCAACCCCTCAATGTGCTAACAGTACCCAGACCCAGTATATCTGATTAATGAACCAAGCTACCCCAGGGATAACAGCGCAATCTCCTTCAAGAGCCCATATCGACAAGGAGGTTTACGACCTCGATGTTGGATCAGGACATCCTAATGGTGCAGCCGCTATTAAGGGTTCGTTTGTTCAACGATTAACAGTCCTACGTGATCTGAGTTCAGACCGGAGCAATCCAGGTCGGTTTCTATCTGTGACAAACTTTCCCCAGTACGAAAGGACCGGAAAAGTGAGGCCAATACTCCAGGCAAGCCTCCCCCAAAGTAATGAATTCATCTAAATTACGACCAAGGCGCCAAACACTAAACCCTACGCCCTAAAAAAGGGCCGCTAGCGTGGCAGAGACCGGCAAATGCAAAAGGCTTAAGCCCTTTACCCAGAGGTTCAAGTCCTCTCCCTAGCTCTCCCCTAACCATGATCCAACACCCAATGCTAACCTACCTTTTAATATCCCTATCCTATATCATCCCAATCCTGATTGCCGTAGCCTTCCTAACATTAGTAGAACGAAAAATCCTAAGCTACATACAAGCCCGAAAAGGGCCAAACATTACAGGACCATTCGGCCTACTGCAACCCGTAGCAGACGGTGTAAAACTGTTCATCAAAGAACCTATCCGCCCATCCACATCCTCCCCCTTCCTCTTCCTCATAACACCCATACTAGCCTTACTCCTAGCTCTCACAATCTGAATTCCTCTCCCCCTTCCATTCCCACTCGCCGATCTTAACTTAGGCCTATTATTTCTAGTTGCTATATCAAGCCTAGCAGTCTACTCAATTCTGTGGTCAGGATGAGCCTCCAACTCAAAATATGCACTAATCGGAGCTCTCCGGGCAGTAGCCCAAACCATCTCATACGAAGTCACCCTTGCCATTATCCTTCTGTCAGTTATTACTCTAAGCGGCAACTACACCCTAAACACCCTGGCTACCACCCAAGAGCCACTATACCTAATCTTCTCCTCCTGACCGCTCGCAATAATATGATTTATTTCAACCCTAGCAGAGACAAACCGTGCCCCATTCGACCTTACAGAAGGGGAATCAGAACTAGTATCCGGCTTCAACGTTGAGTATGCCGCAGGACCATTCGCCCTATTCTTCCTAGCCGAATACGCAAACATTATACTTATAAATACACTAACCACCATTCTATTCCTAAACCCAAGCACCCTAAATCTGCCGCCAGAGCTATTCCCAACCATTCTTACCATAAAAATCCTGCTATTATCCTTTAGCTTCCTATGAATCCGCGCCTCATACCCACGATTTCGTTACGACCAACTCATACATCTTCTATGAAAAAGCTTCCTACCCTTAACACTAGCTCTATGCCTATGACACGTTAGCATACCAATCTGCTATGCAGGACTACCCCCTCACCTAAGACCACCGCCCTCCCCCACCGGAAATGTGCCTGAACACAAAGGGTCACTATGATAAAGTGAACATAGAGGTACACCAACCCTCTCATTTCCTACTAAACTTCCCCGCAAAACTAGAAAAGTAGGAATCGAACCTACACAGAAGAGATCAAAACCCTCCATACTTCCATTATATTACTTTCTAGTAAGGTAAGCTAACAAAGCTATCGGGCCCATACCCCGAAAATGATGGTTTAACCCCTTCCCCTACTAATGAACCCGCACGCAAAATTAACATTCATAATAAGTCTCATTCTAGGAACCTCCATCACAATCTCGAGTAACCATTGGATCATAGCCTGAACGGGATTAGAAATCAACACCCTCGCAATTATCCCCTTAATCGCAAAATCCCACCACCCACGTGCAATCGAAGCTACAATCAAATACTTCCTAGTCCAAGCAACTGCCTCAGCACTGCTGCTCTTCTCCAGCATAACTAATGCCTGAACTACAGGTCAATGAGATATTACCCAAATAAATAACCACACATCATGCCTCCTCCTGACAACAGCAATCGCAATAAAACTTGGTCTAGTGCCATTTCACTTTTGATTCCCAGAAGTTTTACAAGGCTCATCCATGACTACAGCCCTACTCCTATCCACTATTATAAAACTACCACCAATCACAATCCTTTT
>JAUNZM010001608.1:0-53879 GCA_033459285.1 Clamator glandarius
AAACCCCTCGAAACCCCTCGAAACCCCTCAAAACCCCTCGAAACCCCTCGAAACCCATTGAAACCCCTCAAAACCCCTCGAAAACCAATCGAAACCCCTCGAAACCCCTCGAAAACCTATCGAAACCCCTCGAAACCCCTCAAAACCCCTCGAAACCCCGCGAAACCCCTCGAAACCCCTCGAAAACACCTCGAAACCCCTCGAAACCCCTCGAAAACCTCTCGAAACCTCTTGAAACCCCTCGAAACCCCCCGAAACCCCTCGAAACCCCTCGAAAACCACTCGAAACCCCTCGAAAACCTCTCGAAACCCCCCAAAACCCCCCAAAACCCCTCGAAACCCCTCAAAACACCTCGAAACCCCCCAAAAACCCTCAAAAACCCCTCAAAACCCCTCGAAACCCCTCAAAAACCTCTCGAAACCCCTCGAAATCCCCCAAAAGCCCTCAAAAACCCCTCAAAACCCCTCAAAACCCCTCGAAAACCTCTCAAACCCCCCCAAATCCCTCAAAACCCCCCGAAACCCCTCAAAACACCTTGAAACCCCCCCAAAACCCCTCGAAAACCCTTGAAACC
The DNA here is from genome assembly GCA_033459285.1 of Clamator glandarius. Classification (NCBI taxonomy): domain Eukaryota; kingdom Metazoa; phylum Chordata; class Aves; order Cuculiformes; family Cuculidae; genus Clamator; species Clamator glandarius. The sequence continues at coordinate 576 of JAUNZM010001608.1, forward strand.
CCTCGAAACCCCTCAAAACCCCTCGAAAACCCTTGAAACCCCTAAAAATCCCTCAAAACCCCTCAAAAACCCCTCGAAATCCCTCGAAACCCCCCAAAAGCCCTCAAAACCCCCTCAAAACCCCTCGAAAACCTCTTGAAACCCCTTGAAATTCCCCTCAAAACCCCTCGAAAACCCCTAAAAACCCCTCGAAAACCTCTCAAAACCACCCAAAACCCCTTGAAACCTCTCAAAACCCCCCAAAACCCCTTGAAACCCCTCAAAACCCCTAGAAACCCCCCAAAACCCCCTCAAAACCCCTTGAAAACCTCTTAAAACCTCCCGAAACCCCCCCAAACCCCTCAAAAACCTCTCGAAACCCCCCAAAACCCCTCGAAAGCCCCCAAAACCCCTCAAAACCCCCTTGAAACCCCTCAAAAACCCCTCGAAACCTCCCAGAACCCCCCAGAACCCCTCAAAACCCCTCAAAAACCTCTCGAAACCCCGCAAAACCCCCCGAAACCCCGCGAAACCCCTCAAAACGCCTCGAAACCCCCTCGAAACCCCTCAAAACCCCTCAAAAACCCCTCGAAACCCCTCAAAAAACCCACGAAAGCCCTCAAAAACCCCTCGAAACCCCCCAAAACCCCTCAAAACCCCTTGAAAACCTCTCAAAACCCCCCCAAAATCCCTCAAGACCCCTCAAAAACCCCTTGAAACCCCTAAAAAAACCCTCAAAACCCCTCGAAACCCCCCGAAACCCTTCAAAACCTGTCAAAACCCGTCAAAACCCCTCAAAACCCCTCGAAACCTCTCAGAACCCCTCAAAACCCCTCGAAAACCTCTCAAAACTCTCGAAACCCCTCAAACCCCCTCGGAACCCCTCAAAAACTTCTCGAAACCCCTCGAAACCCCACGAAACCCCCCAAAACCCCTCGAAACCCCTCAAACCCCCTCGAAACCCCTCAAAAACCACCCAAAACCCCTCGAAACCCATCAAGACCCCTTGAAACCCCTCAAAATCCCTCAAAACGCCTTGAAAACCTCTCGGAACCCCCCAAATCCCCCTCGAAACCCCTCAAAAACTTCTCAAAACCCCTCAAACCCCCTCAGAACCCCTCAAAAACTTCTCGAAACCCCTCAAACCCCCTCCGAACCCCTCAAAAACTTCTCGAAACCCCTCAAAAACTTCTCGAAACCCCTCAAAACCCCCTCGGAACCCCTCAAAACCCCTCGGAACTCCTCAAAAACTTCTCGGAACCCCTCAAACCCCCTTGGAACCCCTCAAAACCCTCTTGAAACCCCCCAAATCCCCCTCGAAACCACTCAAAAACTTCTCGAAACCCCTCAAACCCCCTCAGAACCCCTCAAAAACTTCTCAAAACCCCTCAAAACCCCCTCGGAACCCCTCAAAAACTTCTCGAAACCCCTCAAAACCCCCTCGGAACCCCTCAAAACCCTCTCGAAACCCCCCAAATCCACCTCAAAACCCTCTTGAAACCCCCCAAATCCCCCTCGGAACCCCTCAAAAACTTCTCGAAACCCCTCAAACCCCCTCGGAACCCCTCAAAAACTTCTCGAAACCCCTCAAAACCCCCTCGGAACCCCTCAAAAACTTCTCGAAACCCCTCAAACCGCCTCGGAACCCCTCAAAACCCTCTCAAAACCCCCCAAATCCCCCTCAGAACCACTCAAAACCTCTCGAAATCCCCCAAAACCCCTCAAAATACCTCAAAAACTTCTCGAAACCCCCCAAAACCCCCTCGGAACCCCTCAAAAACTTCTCAAAACCCCTCAAACCCCCTCAGAACCCCTCAAAAACCTCTTGAAACCCCTCAAACCCCCTCAGAACCCCTCAAAAACTTCTCGAAACCCCTCAAACCCCCTCGGAACCCCTCAAAACCCTCTCGAAACCCCCCAAATCCCCCTCGAAACCACTCAAAACCTCTCGAAACCCCCCAAAACCCCTCAAAATCCCTCAAAAATTTCTCAAAACCCCCTCAGAACCCCTCAAAAACTTCTCGAAACCCCTCAAACCCCCTCGGAACCCCTCAAAACCCTCTCAAAACCCCCCAAATCCCCCTCGGAACCACTCAAAACCTCTCGAAACCCCCCAAAACCCCTCAAAATCCCTCAAAAATTTCTCAAAACCCCCTCAGAACCCCTCAAAAACCTCTTGAAACCCCTCAAACCCCCTCGGAACCCCTCAAAAACCTCTCGAAACCCCTCAAAACCCCCTCGGAACCCCTCAAAAACTTCTCGAAACCCCTCAAACCCCCTCGGAACCCCCCAAACCCCCTCGGAACCCCTCAAAACCTTCTCGAAACCCCTCAAAACCCCCTCGGAACCCCTCAAAAACTTCTCGAAACCCCTCAAAACCCTCTCGAAACCCCTCAAAAGTTCTCGAAACCCCTCAAAACCCTCTCGAAACCCCCCAAACCCCCTCAGAACCCCTCAAAAACCTCTTGAAACCCCTCAAACCCCCTCAGAACCCCTCAAAAACTTCTCGAAACCCCTCAAACCCCCTCGGAACCCCTCAAAACCCTCTCGAAACCCCCCAAACCCCCTCAGAACCCCTCAAAAACCTCTTGAAACCCCTCAAACCCCCTCAGAACCCCTCAAAAACTTCTCAAAACCCCTCAAAACCCCCTCGGAACCCCTCAAAAACTTCTCGAAACCCCTCAAACCCCCCTCGGAACCCCTCAAAAACTTCTCGAAACCCCTCAAAACCCCCTCGGAACCCCTCAAAAACTTCTCGAAACCCCTCAAACCCCCTCAGAACCCCTCAAAAACTTCTGAAAACCCCTCAAATCCCCTCAGAACCCCTCAAAAACCTCTTGAAACCCCTCAAACCCCCTCGGAACCCCTCAAAAACTTCTCGAAACCCCTCAAACCCCCTCGAAACCCCCCAAAAACCTCTCGAAACCCCTCAAAACCCCCTCAGAACCCCTCAAAAACCTCTCGAAACCCCTCAAAACCCCCTCAGAACCCCTCAAAAACCTCTCAAAACCCCTCAAAACCCCGTCGGAACCCCTCAAAAACTTCTCGAAACCCCTCAAAACCCCCTCGGAACCCCTCAAAAACTTCTCAAAACCCCTCAAAACCCTCTCGAAACCCCCCAAAAGTTCTCGAAACCCCTCAAAACCCTCTCAAAACCCCCCAAACCCCCTCGGAACCCCTCAAAAACTTCTCGAAACCCCTCAAAACCCCCTCGAAACCCCCCAAAAGTTCTCGAAACCCCTCAAACCCCCCCCCCCCCCCCGAAATCTCCCTCAAAGAGGGATTTTTTTCCGACCCTTGGCCCTTCGATCCTCCTCCTTGGGGCAGTGGCCGCCCTCCCACCACTTGCGTTTGAGGATCTCCAAGCGGTTGTTCTCCTGCAGCTGCAGGATGGCCAAGGTGATCTCGTCCCGGAAGGGCGACCCTGGAAAAGTTTGGGATTTAGGTGGTGGTGGGGGGGTAGGGGTTACGGAAGCAAGCGACACACACACCCCCACCCACCAACCTCCCCCCGGCAACTAACTCGGCACCCCCATAACGATCTCTTCCCCCCTCGAAACCGAATAAAAAAAAAAAAAGGGGGTACCCAGAGGCATCCCGATGCCGTAGCCCTTGGTGTCGAGCAGCCCCCCGATCTGGGTGAGGTTGCAGTTGTGCCGCCGGTGATACTCGTTCATGGTGGATTCGAGCAGGAAGGCGTATCCGGAATTGAGGACGCGGGCGACGCCTTCCTCGGTGCTCTTGACGAAGACGCTGGGTCGCTTGGACTGCATGTAGTTCCACATCCGCTGGTAGGTCTGGTACCGCGAGTTCTGGGGGAGGCGGCGGGTGGGGGGGGGGGTGGATTGGGTGGGGGGGGGGGTGGATTGGGGGGGAGGGAGGGGATTGAGGTTGGGGGGGGGGGGAGCGGCTGACGACCCGACGGGACTTTCAGCTATTCGGCTTGGGTGGGGTCGATAAAAGTAGGGTTGGAAGGGTTGGGTTGACCCGGATTGAGTCGGATTGGAAGGGTTGGGTTGATCTGGATTGAGTCGGGTTGGAAGGGTTGGGTTGATCCGGATTGAGTCGGGTTGGAAGGGTTGGGTTGATCTGGATTGAGTCGGGTTGGAAGGGTTGGGTTGATCCGGATTGAGTCGGGTTGGAAGGGTTGGGTTGATCTGGATTGAGTCGGGTTGGAAGGGTTGGGTTGATCCGGATTGAGTCGGGTTGGAAGGGTTGGGTTGATCCGGATTGAGTCGGGTTGGAAGGGTTGGGTTGATCCGGATTGAGTCGGGTTGGAAGGTTTGGGTTGATCCGGATTGAGTTGGTTGGAAGGGTTGGGTTGATCTGGATTGAGTCGGGTTGGAAGGGTTGGGTTGATCCGGATTGAGTCGGATTGGAAGGGTTGGGTTGATCTGGATTGAGTCGGGTTGGAAGGGTTGGGTTGATCTGGATTGAGTCGGGTTGGAAGGGTTGGGTTGATCTGGATTGAGTCGGGTTGGAAGGGTTGGGTTGATCTGGATTGAGTCGGGTTGGAAGGGTTGGGTTGATCTGGATTGAGTCGGATTGGAAGGGTTGGGTTGATCTGGATTGAGTCGGGTTGGAAGGGTTGGGTTGATCCGGATTGAGTTGGATTGGAAGGGTTGGGTTGATCTGGATTGAGTCGGGTTGGAAGGGTTGGGTTGATCTGGATTGAGTCGGGTTGGAAGGGTTGGGTTGTTCTGGATTGAGTTGGTTGGAAGGGTTGGGTTGATCCGGATTGAGTCAGGTTGGAAGGGTTGGGTTGATCTGGATTGAGTCGGGTTGGAAGGGTTGGGTTGATCTGGATTGAGTCGGGTTGGAAGGGTTGGGTTGATCTGGATTGAGTCGGGTTGGAAGGGTTGGGTTGATCTGGATTGAGTCGGGTTGGAAGGGTTGGGTTGATCTGGATTGAGTCGGGTTGGAAGGGTTGGGTTGATCTGGATTGAGTCGGGTTGGAAGGGTTGGGTTGATCCAGATTGAGTCGGGTTGGAAGGGTTGGGTTGATCCGGATTGAGTCGGGTTGGAAGGGTTGGGTTGATCTGGATTGAGTCGGGTTGGAAGGGTTGGGTTGATCTGGATTGAGTCAGGTTGGAAGGGTTGGGTTGATCCGGATTGAGTCGGGTTGGAAGGGTTGGGTTGATCTGGATTGAGTCGGGTTGGAAGGGTTGGGTTGATCCGGATTGAGTCGGGTTGGAAGGGTTGGGTTGATCCGGATTGAGTCGGATTGGAAGGGTTGGGTTGATCCGGATTGAGTCGGGTTGGAAGGGTTGGGTTGATCTGGATTGAGTCGGGTTGGAAGGGTTGGGTTGACCCGGATTGAGTCGGATTGGAAGGGTTGGGTTGATCTGGATTGAGTCGGGTTGGAAGGGTTGGGTTGATCCGGATTGAGTCGGGTTGGAAGGGTTGGGTTGATCTGGATTGAGTCGGGTTGGAAGGGTTGGGTTGATCCGGATTGAGTCGGGTTGGAAGGGTTGGGTTGATCTGGATTGAGTCGGGTTGGAAGGGTTGGGTTGATCCGGATTGAGTCGGGTTGGAAGGGTTGGGTTGATCCGGATTGAGTCGGGTTGGAAGGGTTGGGTTGATCCGGATTGAGTCGGGTTGGAAGGTTTGGGTTGATCCGGATTGAGTTGGTTGGAAGGGTTGGGTTGATCTGGATTGAGTCGGGTTGGAAGGGTTGGGTTGATCCGGATTGAGTCGGATTGGAAGGGTTGGGTTGATCTGGATTGAGTCGGGTTGGAAGGGTTGGGTTGATCTGGATTGAGTCGGGTTGGAAGGGTTGGGTTGATCTGGATTGAGTCGGGTTGGAAGGGTTGGGTTGATCTGGATTGAGTCGGGTTGGAAGGGTTGGGTTGATCTGGATTGAGTCGGATTGGAAGGGTTGGGTTGATCTGGATTGAGTCGGGTTGGAAGGGTTGGGTTGATCCGGATTGAGTTGGATTGGAAGGGTTGGGTTGATCTGGATTGAGTCGGGTTGGAAGGGTTGGGTTGATCTGGATTGAGTCGGGTTGGAAGGGTTGGGTTGTTCTGGATTGAGTTGGTTGGAAGGGTTGGGTTGATCCGGATTGAGTCAGGTTGGAAGGGTTGGGTTGATCTGGATTGAGTCGGGTTGGAAGGGTTGGGTTGATCTGGATTGAGTCGGGTTGGAAGGGTTGGGTTGATCTGGATTGAGTCGGGTTGGAAGGGTTGGGTTGATCTGGATTGAGTCGGGTTGGAAGGGTTGGGTTGATCTGGATTGAGTCGGGTTGGAAGGGTTGGGTTGATCTGGATTGAGTCGGGTTGGAAGGGTTGGGTTGATCCAGATTGAGTCGGGTTGGAAGGGTTGGGTTGATCCGGATTGAGTCGGGTTGGAAGGGTTGGGTTGATCTGGATTGAGTCGGGTTGGAAGGGTTGGGTTGATCTGGATTGAGTCAGGTTGGAAGGGTTGGGTTGATCCGGATTGAGTCGGGTTGGAAGGGTTGGGTTGATCTGGATTGAGTCGGGTTGGAAGGGTTGGGTTGATCCGGATTGAGTCGGGTTGGAAGGGTTGGGTTGATCCGGATTGAGTCGGATTGGAAGGGTTGGGTTGATCCGGATTGAGTCGGGTTGGAAGGGTTGGGTTGATCTGGATTGAGTCGGGTTGGAAGGGTTGGGCTGATCTGGATTGAGTCGGGTTGGAAGGGTTGGGTTGATCCGGATTGAGTCAGGTTGGAAGGGTTGGGTTGATCTGGATTGAGTCGGGTTGGAAGGGTTGGGTTGATCTGGATTGAGTCGGATTGGAAGGGTTGGGTTGATCCGGATTGAGTCGGGTTGGAAGGGTTGGGTTGATCCGGATTGAGTTGGATTGGAAGGGTTGGGTTGATCCGGATTGAGTCGGGTTGGAAGGGTTGGGTTGATCTGGATTGAGTCGGATTGGAAGGGTTGGGTTGATCCGGATTGAGTCGGATTGGAAGGGTTGGGTTGATCTGGATTGAGTCGGGTTGGAAGGGTTGGGTTGATCTGGATTGCGTCGGATTGGAAGGGTTGGGTTGATCCGGATTGAGTCGGGTTGGAAGGGTTGGGTTGATCCGGATTGAGTCGGATTGGAAGGGTTGGGTTGATCTGGATTGCGTCGGATTGGAAGGGTTGGGTTGATCCGGATTGAGTCGGGTTGGAAGGGTTGGGTTGATCTGGATTGAGTCGGATTGGAAGGGTTGGGTTGATCCGGAATGAGTCGGGTTGGAAGGGTTGGGTTGATCTGGATTGAGTCGGATTGGAAGGGTTGGGTTGATCTGGATTGAGTCGGGTTGGAAGGGTTGGGTTGATCTGGATTGAGTTGGATTGGAAGGGTTGGGTTGATCTGGATTGAGTCAGGTTGGAAGGGTTGGGTTGATCTGGATTGAGTTGGATTGGAAGGGTTGGGTTGATCTGGATTGAGTCGGGTTGGAAGGGTTGGGTTGATCTGGATTGAGTCGGATTGGAAGGGTTGGGTTGATCTGGATTGAGTTGGATTGGAAGGGTTGGGTTGATCTGGATTGAGTCGGGTTGGAAGGGTTGGGTTGATCTGGATTGAGTCGGGTTGGAAGGGTTGGGTTGATCTGGATTGAGTCGGATTGGAAGGGTTGGGTTGATCCGGATTGAGTCGGGTTGGAAGGGTTGGGTTGATCTGGATTGAGTCGGGTTGGAAGGGTTGGGTTGATCCGGATTGAGTTGGTTGGAAGGGTTGGGTTGATCTGGATTGAGTCGGATTGGAAGGGTTGGGTTGATCTGGATTGAGTCGGGTTGGAAGGGTTGGGTTGATCCGGATTGAGTCGGGTTGGAAGGGTTGGGTTGATCTGGATTGAGTCGGGTTGGAAGGGTTGGGTTGATCCGGATTGAGTCGGGTTGGAAGGGTTGGGTTGATCCGGATTGAGTTGGTTGGAAGGGTTGGGTTGATCTGGATTGAGTCGTATTGGAAGGGTTGGGTTGATCTGGATTGAGTCGGGTTGGAAGGGTTGGGTTGATCTGGATTGAGTCGGGTTGGAAGGGTTGGGTTGATCTGGATTGAGTCGGGTTGGAAGGGTTGGGTTGATCTGGATTGAGTCGGGTTGGAAGGGTTGGGTTGATCTGGATTGATTCGGATTGGAAGGGTTGGGTTGATCTGGATTGAGTCGGATTGGAAGGGTTGGGTTGATCTGGATTGAGTTGGTTGGAAGGGTTGGGTTGATCTGGATTGAGTCGGGTTGGAAGGGTTGGGTTGATCTGGATTGAGTCGGATTGGAAGGGTTGGGTTGATCTGGATTGAGTCGGGTTGGAAGGGTTGGGTTGATCCGGATTGAGTCGGATTGGAAGGGTTGGGTTGATCCGGATTGAGTCGGATTGGAAGGGTTGGGTTGATCTGGATTGAGTCGGATTGGAAGGGTTGGGTTGATCTGGATTGAGTCGGGTTGGAAGGGTTGGGTTGATCTGGATTGAGTCGGGTTGGAAGGGTTGGGTTGATCTGGATTGAGTCAGGTTGGAAGGGTTGGGTTGATCTGGATTGAGTCGGGTTGGAAGGGTTGGGTTGATCCGGATTGAGTCGGGTTGGAAGGGTTGGGTTGATCCGGATTGAGTCGGATTGGAAGGGTTGGGTTGATCTGGATTGAGTCGGGTTGGAAGGGTTGGGTTGATCTGGATTGAGTCGGGTTGGAAGGGTTGGGTTGATCCGGATTGAGTCGGGTTGGAAGGGTTGGGTTGATCTGGATTGAGTCGGGTTGGAAGGGTTGGGTTGATCTGGATTGAGTTGGTTGGAAGGGTTGGGTTGATGTGGATTGAGTCGGGTTGGAAGGGTTGGGTTGATCCGGATTGAGTCGGATTGGAAGGGTTGGGTTGATCCGGATTGAGTCGGGTTGGAAGGGTTGGGTTGATCCGGATTGAGTCGGGTTGGATGGGTTGGGTTGATCTGGATTGAGTCGGATTGGAAGGGTTGGGTTGATCTGGATTGAGTCGGGTTGGAAGGGTTGGGTTGATCCGGATTGAGTTGGTTGGAAGGGTTGGGTTGATCTGGATTGAGTCGGGTTGGAAGGGTTGGGTTGATCCGGATTGAGTCGGGTTGGAAGGGTTGGGTTGATCTGGATTGAGTCGGATTGGAAGGGTTGGGTTGATCCGGATTGAGTCGGGTTGGAAGGGTTGGGTTGATCCGGATTGAGTCGGGTTGGATGGGTTGGGTTGATCTGGATTGAGTCGGATTGGAAGGGTTGGGTTGATCTGGATTGAGTCGGGTTGGAAGGGTTGGGTTGATCCGGATTGAGTCGGGTTGGAAGGGTTGGGTTGATCTGGATTGAGTCAGGTTGGAAGGGTTGGGTTGATCCGGATTGAGTCGGGTTGGAAGGGTTGGGTTGATCTGGATTGAGTCGGGTTGGAAGGGTTGGGTTGATCTGGATTGAGTCGGGTTGGAAGGGTTGGGTTGATCTGGATTGAGTCGGGTTGGAAGGGTTGGGTTGATCCGGATTGAGTCGGGTTGGAAGGGTTGGGTTGATCCGGATTGAGTCGGGTTGGAAGGGTTGGGTTGATCCGGATTGAGTCGGATTGGAAGGGTTGGGTTGATCTGGATTGAGTCGGGTTGGAAGGGTTGGGTTGATCTGGATTGAGTCGGGTTGGAAGGGTTGGGTTGATCTGGATTGAGTCGGGTTGGAAGGGTTGGGTTGATCTGGATTGAGTCGGGTTGGAAGGGTTGGGTTGATCCGGATTGAGTCGGGTTGGAAGGGTTGGGTTGATCCAAACTGGAAGGGTTGGGTTGATCCGGATTGGAAGGGTCGGATCGATCCGGATCGACTGGGATGGGGCGCGAGGGGTCCCTGCCGGCCCCCACCTGGAAGAAGGTCATGGTGGAGCCGGCGTGGATGGTCCCGTACTCGATGTTGGTCTGGTCGGCGAGGTCGTCGGCCGACTCGATGGGCACCTCCATGCGCTGGACGGTCAGGAAGGCGGCCAGGTTGGCCGTGTAGGACGAGATGATGATGAGGGTGAAGGCCCACCTGGAGGAGGCACCCCAAAAACACCTTCAGGGGGGGGGCTCGTGGCCACCACACCCCAAAAAAGACCTTCAGGAGGGGGTTTGGTGGCCACCAGGCTCCATAAATAGCTTCAGGGAGGGGGTTTGGTGGCCACCAGGCTCCATAAAGAGCTTCAGGAGGGGGTTTGGTGGCCACCAAGCTCCATAAAGAGCTTCAGGAGGGGGTTTAGTGGTCACCAAGCTCCATAAAGAGCTTCAGGGAGGGGGTTTGGTGGTCACCAAGCTCCATAAAGAGCTTCAGGGAGGGGGTTTGGTGGCCACCAGGCTCCATAAAGAGCTTCAGGAGGGGGTTTGGTGGCCACCAGGCTCCATAAAGACCTTCAGTAGGGGGTTTGGTGGCCACCAGGCTCCATAAAGAGCTTCAGGGAGGGGGTTTGGTGGCCACCAAGCTCCATAAAGAGCTTCAGGAGGGGGTTTGGTGGCCACCAAGCTCCATAAAGAGCTTCAGGAGGGGGTTTGGTGGCCACCAAGCTCCATAAAGACTTTCAGGGAGGGGGTTTGGTGGCCACCAAGCTCCATAAAGAGCTTCAGGGAGGGGGTTTGGTGGCCACCAGGCTCCATAAAGAGCTTCAGGAGGGGGTTTAGTGGCCACCAAGCTCCATAAAGAGCTTCAGGAGGGGGTTTGGTGGCCACCAAGCTCCATAAAGAGCTTCAGGAGGGGGTTTAGTGGTCACCAAGCTCCATAAAGAGCTTCAGGGAGGGGGTTTGGTGGCCACCAAGCTCCATAAAGACCTTCAGTAGGGGGTTTGGTGGCCACCAAGCTCCATAAAGACTTTCAGGGAGGGGGTTTGGTGGCCACCAGGCTCCATAAAGAGCTTCAGGAGGGGGTTTAGTGGCCACCAAGCTCCATAAAGAGCTTCAGGAGGGGGTTTGGTGGCCACCAAGCTCCATAAAGACCTTCAGGAGGGGGTTTAGTGGTCACCAAGCTCCATAAAGAGCTTCAGGGAGGGGGTTTGGTGGCCACCAAGCTCCATAAAGACCTTCAGTAGGGGGTTTGGTGGCCACCAGGCTCCATAAAGAGCTTCAGGGAGGGGGTTTGGTGGCCACCAGGCTCCATAAAGAGCTTCAGGAGGGGGTTTAGTGGCCACCAGGCTCCATAAAGAGCTTCAGGAGGGGGTTTGGTGGCCACCAAGCTCCATAAAGAGCTTCAGGAGGGGGTTTGGTGGCCACCAAGCTCCATAAAGACTTTCAGGGAGGGGGTTTGGTGGCCACCAAGCTCCATAAAGAGCCTCAGGAGGGGGTTTGGTGGCCACCAGGCTCCATAAAGAGCCTCAGGAGGGGGTTTGGTGGCCACCAAGCTCCATAAAGAGCCTCAGGAGGGGGTTTGGTGGCCAGCAGCCCCCCCGAGGTGGCCACCCCGGGGGTCTCACCAGACGCCGCTGACGCAGCGGGTGGAGAGGGCGCGAGGCGTGATCTCGGAGCCTTGTTGCATGAAGCCCCCGACGGGGAACCAGAGGCTGTTGCCCAACGTGTACTGGTTCTCCAGGAGGTTGTGACGCTCCCGCAGGCAGGGGTGGGGCTGGTACCACTCGTAGGGGCTCAACCTGGAGACCCGAGGGACACCCCGAAAGTCCGTAAGGAGCTCCAGGAGACCTCGAAACCCACCGGAACCCACCTCTGATCAACCAAAAACCTCCATAAGTTGCTCCAGGAGAACTCGAAACCCACCGGAACCCACCTCTGATCAATCAAAACCTCCATAAGTTGCTCCAGGAGACCTCAAAACCCACCAGGACCCACCCCTGATCAACCAAAACCTCCATAAGGAGCTGCAGGACACCCCAAAACCCACCAGAACCCACCCCTGGTCACCCCCAAACCCCATAAGGAGCTCCAGGAGATCTTGAAACCCACCAGAACCCACCTCTGATCAACCAAAACCTCCATAAGTTGCTCCAGGAGAACTCGAAACCCACCGGAACCCACCTCTGATCAACCAAAACCTCCATAAGTTGCTCCAGGAGAACTCGAAACCCACTGGAATCCACCCCAGGACATCCCAAACCTCCATAAGTAGCTCCGGGAGACCCCAAAACCCACCAGAACCCACCTCTGATCAACCAAAACCTCCATAAGTTGCTCCAGGAGAACTCGAAACCCACCGGAACCCACCTCTGATCAATCAAAACCTCCATAAGTTGCTCCAGGAGAACTCGAAACCCACTGGAATCCACCCCAGGACATCCCAAACCTCCATAAGTAGCTCCAGGAGACCCCAAAACCCACCAGAACCCACCTCTGATCAACCAAAACCTCCATAAGGAGCTCCAGGAGAACACGAAACCCACCAGGACCCACCTCTGATCAACCAAAAAGCTCCATTAGGAGCTCCAGGAGATCTTGAAACCCACCAGAACCCACCTCTGATCAACCAAAACCTCCATAAGTTGCTCCAGGAGAACTCGAAACCCACTAGAATCCACCCCAGGACATGCCAAACCTCCATAAGTAGCTCCAGGAGACCCCGAAACCCACCAGAATCCACCCCTGGTCACCCCCAAACCCCATAAGGAGCTCCAGGAGACCTCAAAATCCACCAGAACTCACCCCAGGACACCCCGAAACCCACCAGAACCCACCTCTGATCAACCAAAAAGCTCCATAAGTAGCTCCAGGAGACCTCGAAACCCACTAGAACCCACCCCAGGACATCCCAAACCTCCATAAGTAGCTCTGGGACACCCCAAAACCCACTAGAACCCACCTCTGGTCACCCCCAAACCCCATAAGTAACTCCAGGAGACCCCAAAACCCATTAGAAATCACACCTGGTCACCCCGAAACCCACCAGAACCCACCTCTGATCAACCAAAACCTCCATACGGAGCTCCAGGAGACCCCAAAACCCACCAGAACCCATCCCTGGTCACCCCGAAACCCACCAGAACCCACCTCTGATCAACCAAAAAGCTCCATAAGTAGCTCCAGGAGACCCCGAAACCCACTAGAATCCACCCCAGGACACCCCCAAACCTCCATAAGTAGCTCCAGGAGACCCCAAAACCCACCAGAACCCACCTCTGGTCACCCCCAAACCCCATAAGTAACTCCAGGAGACCCCAAAACCCATTAGAAATCACCCCTGGTCACCCCCAAACCCCATAAGGAGCTCCAGGAGACCTCGAAACCCACTAGAACCCACCCCAGGACATCCCAAACCTCCATAAGTAGCTCCAGGAGACCCCAAAACCCACTAGAACCCACCTCTGGTCACCCCCAAACCCCATAAGGAGCTCCAGGAGATCTTGAAACCCACCGGAATCCACCTCTGATCAACCAAAACCTCCATAAGGAGCTCCAGGACACCCCAAAACCCATTAGGACGGATCCCAAGTCACCCCCAAACCCCATAAGGAGCTCCAGGAGACCATGAAACCCACTAGGACGGATCCCAGGTCACCCCCAAACCTCCATAAGTAGCTTCAGGAGACCCCAAAACCCACCAGAACCCACCCCTGGTCACCCCCAAACCCCATAAGGAGCTCCAGGAGACCTCAAAACCCACCAGAACCCACCCCAGGACACCCCAAAACCCCATAAGTATCTCCAGGACCTCCCAGCGTCCCTGAACCCCTGGATTTTAGGTGCTCAGGAGGTCTGGGTGGTCTTGGTTGCCCCTGAGGATGATCCTTTGGGTTCCCCAAGGGACTTTTGGGGGTGCACTCGGGGTCTAAGGGTGATTTTTGGGGTCCCCTGGGCTCTGGATGGATTTGGGGGGCCCTTAAGGGGGGTCTGAGCAGATTTGGGGGTCCCCGAGGGGTCTGAGTGGAGGTTCCTCCAGGATCTCAAGGAGGTTTGGTCGCCCACAAGCTCTTCTCCATCGGGTTCCTCAAGGGTTTTTGGGGTGCACTTGGGGTCTAAGGGGTGTTTTGGGCTCTGCGTGGATTTGGGGGGCCCTTAAGGGGGGTCTGAGAGGATTTGGGGGTCCCCGAGGGGTCTGAGTGGAGGTTCCTCCAGGATCTGGAGGAGGTTCTGTTGCCCACAAGCTCTTCTCCATCGGGTTCCTCAAGGGTTTTTGGGGTGCACTTGGGGTCTAAGGGATGTTTTTTGGGCTCTGGGTGGATTTGGGGGGCCCTTAAGAGGGGTCTGAGAGGATTTGGGGGGCCCTGAGGGGGGTCTGAGCAGATTTGGGGGTCCCCGAGGGGTCTGAGTGGAGGTTCCTCCAGGATCTGGAGGAGGTTTGGTCGCCCACAAGCTCTGCTCCATCGGGTTCCTCAAGGGTTTTTGGGGTGCACTTGGGGTCTAAGGGGTGTTTTGGGGTCTGGGTGGATTTGGGGGGCCCTGAGAGGGGTCTGAGCAGATTTGGGGGTCCCCGAGGGGTCTGAGTGGAGGTTCCTCCAGGATCTCAAGGAGGTTTGGTCGCCCACAAGCTCTGCTCCATCGGGTTCTTCAAGGGTTTTTGGGGTGCACTTGGGGTCCAGGGAGTGTTTTGGGGTCTGGGTGGATTTGGGGGGCCCTGAGGGGGGTCTGAGCAGATTTGGGGGTCCCCGAGGGGTCTGAGTGGAGGTTCCTCCAGGATCTGGAGGAGGTTCGGTCGCCCACAAGCTCTTCTCCATCGGGTTCCTCAAGGGTTTTTGGGGTGCACTTGGGGTCTAAGGGGTGTTTTGGGGTCTGGGTGGATTTGGGGGGCCCTGAGAGGAGTCTGAGCAGATTTGGGGGTCCCCGAGGGGTCTGAGTGGAGGTTCCTCCAGGATCTGGAGGAGGTTCGGTCGCCCACAAGCTCTGCTCCATCGGGTTCTTCAAGGGTTTTTGGGGTGCACTTGGGGTCCAGGGAGTGTTTTGGGGTCTGGGTGGATTTGGGGGGCCCTGAGAGGGGTCTGAGCAGATTTGGGGGTCCCCGAGGGGTCTGAGTGGAGGTTCCTCCAGGATCTGGAGGAGGTTCGGTCGCCCACAAGCTCTTCTCCATCGGGTTCCTCAAGGGTTTTTGGGGTGCACTCGGGGTCTAAGGGTGATTTTTGGGGTCCCCTGGGCTCTGGGTGGATTTGGGGGGCCCTGAGAGGGGTCTGAGAGGATTTGGGGGTCCCCGAGGGGTCTGAGTGGAGGTTCCTCCAGGATCTGGAGGAGGTTTGGTCGCCCACAAGCTCTTCTCCATCGGGTTCCTCAAGGGTTTTTGGGGTGCACTCGGGGTCTAAGGGTGATTTTTGGGGTCCCCTGGGCTCTGGGTGGATTTGGGGGGCCCTGAGAGGGGTCTGAGAGGATTTGGGGGTCCCCGAGGGGTCTGAGTGGAGGTTCCTCCAGGATCTGGAGGAGGTTTGGTCGCCCACAAGCTCTTCTCCATCGGGTTCCTCAAGGGTTTTTGGGGTGCACTTGGGGTCTAAGGGGTGTTTTTTGGGCTCTGGGTGGATTTGGGGGGCCCTTAAGAGGGGTCTGGGTGGATTTGGGGGGCCCTGAGGGGGGTCTGAGCAGATTTGGGGGTCCCCGAGGGGTCTGAGTGGAGGTTCCTCCAGGATCTGGAGGAGGTTTGGTCGCCCACAAGCTCTGCTCCATCGGGTTCCTCAAGGGTTTTTGGGGTGCACTTGGGGTCCAGGGGGTGTTTTGGGGTCTGGGTGGATTTGGGGGGCCCTGAGGGGGGTCTGAGAGGATTTGGGGGTCCCCGAGGGGTCTGAGTGGAGGTTCCTCCAGGATCTGGAGGAGGTTCTGTCGCCCACAAGCTCTGCTCCATCGGGTTCCTCAAGGGTTTTTGGGGTGCACTTGGGGTCTAAGGGTGATTTTTGGGCTCTGGGTGGATTTGGGGGGCCCTGAGGGGGGTCTGAGAGGATTTGGGGGTCCCCGAGGGGTCTGAGTGGAGGTTCCTCCAGGATCTGGAGTAGGTTCTGTCGCCCACAAGCTCTTCTCCATCGGGTTCCTCAAGGGTTTTTGGGGTGCACTCGGGGTCTAAGGGTGATTTTTGGGGTCCCCTGGGCTCTGGGTGGATTTGGGGGGCCCTGAGAGGGGTCTGAGAGGATTTGGGGGTCCCCGAGGGGTCTGAGTGGAGGTTCCTCCAGGATCTGGAGGAGGTTTGGTCGCCCACAAGCTCTTCTCCATCGGGTTCCTCAAGGGTTTTTGGGGTGCACTTGGGGTCTAAGGGGTGTTTTTTGGGCTCTGGGTGGATTTGGGGGGCCCTTAAGAGGGGTCTGGGTGGATTTGGGGGGCCCTGAGGGGGGTCTGAGCAGATTTGGGGGTCCCCGAGGGGTCTGAGTGGAGGTTCCTCCAGGATCTGGAGGAGGTTTGGTCGCCCACAAGCTCTGCTCCATCGGGTTCCTCAAGGGTTTTTGGGGTGCACTTGGGGTCCAGGGGGTGTTTTGGGGTCTGGGTGGATTTGGGGGGCCCTGAGGGGGGTCTGAGAGGATTTGGGGGTCCCCGAGGGGTCTGAGTGGAGGTTCCTCCAGGATCTGGAGGAGGTTCTGTCGCCCACAAGCTCTTCTCCATCGGGTTCCTCAAGGGTTTTTGGGGTGCACTTGGGGTCTAAGGGTGATTTTTGGGCTCTGGGTGGATTTGGGGGGCCCTGAGGGGGGTCTGAGAGGATTTGGGGGTCCCCGAGGGGTCTGAGTGGAGGTTCCTCCAGAATCTGGAGGAGGTTTGGTCGCCCACAAGCTCTTCTCCATCGGGTTCCTCAAGGGTTTTTGGGGTGCACTTGGGGTCTAAGGGGTGTTTTTTGGGCTCTGGGTGGATTTGGGGGGCCCTTAAGAGGGGTCTGGGTGGATTTGGGGGGCCCTGAGGGGGGTCTGAGCAGATTTGGGGGTCCCCGAGGGGTCTGAGTGGAGGTTCCTCCAGGATCTGGAGGAGGTTTGGTCGCCCACAAGCTCTGCTCCATCGGGTTCCTCAAGGGTTTTTGGGGTGCACTTGGGGTCCAGGGGGTGTTTTGGGGTCTGGGTGGATTTGGGGGGCCCTGAGGGGGGTCTGAGAGGATTTGGGGGTCCCCGAGGGGTCTGAGTGGAGGTTCCTCCAGGATCTGGAGGAGGTTCTGTCGCCCACAAGCTCTGCTCCATCGGGTTCCTCAAGGGTTTTTGGGGTGCACTTGGGGTCTAAGGGTGATTTTTGGGCTCTGGGTGGATTTGGGGGGCCCTGAGGGGGGTCTGAGAGGATTTGGGGGTCCCCGAGGGGTCTGAGTGGAGGTTCCTCCAGGATCTGGAGTAGGTTCTGTCGCCCACAAGCTCTGCTCCATCGGGTTCCTCAAGGGTTTTTGGGGTGCACTTGGGGTCTAAGGGTGTTTTTTGGGCTCTGGGTGGATTTGGGGGGCCCTGAGGGGGGTCTGAGCAGATTTGGGGGTCCCCGAGGGGTCTGAGTGGAGGTTCCTCCAGGATCTGGAGGAGGTTTGGTCGCCCACAAGCTCTTCTCCATCGGGTTCCTCAAGGGTTTTTGGGGTGCACTTGGGGTCTAAGGGGTGTTTCGGGGTCTGGGTGGATTTGGGGGGCCCTGAGAGGGGTCTGAGCAGATTTGGGGGTCCCCGAGGGGTCTGAGTGGAGGTTCCTCCAGGATCTGGAGGAGGTTCGGTCGCCCACAAGCTCTTCTCCATCGGGTTCCTCAAGGGTTTTTGGGGTGCACTCGGGGTCTAAGGGTGATTTTTGGGGTCCCCTGGGCTCTGGGTGGATTTGGGGGGCCCTGAGAGGGGTCTGAGAGGATTTGGGGGTCCCGAGGGGTCTGAGTGGAGGTTCCTCCAGGATCTGGAGTAGGTTCTGTCGCCCACAAGCTCTGCTCCATCGGGTTCCTCAAGGGTTTTTGGGGTGCACTTGGGGTCTAAGGGTGATTTTTGGGCTCTGGGTGGATTTGGGGGGCCCTGAGGGGGGTCTGAGAGGATTTGGGGGTCCCCGAGGGGTCTGAGTGGAGGTTCCTCCAGGATCTGGAGGAGGTTCTGTCGCCCACAAGCTCTTCTCCATCGGGTTCCTCAAGGGTTTTTTGGGGTGCACTCGGGGTCTAAGGGTGGTTTTTGGGGTCCCCTGGGCTCTGGGTGGATTTGGGGGGCCCTTAAGGGGCATCTGAGAGGATTTGGGGGTCCCCGAGGGGTCTGAGTGGAGGTTCCTCCAGGATCTGGAGGAGGTTCTGTCGCCCACAAGCTCTTCTCCATCGGGTTCCTCAAGGGTTTTTGGGGTGCACTCGGGGTCTAAGGGTGATTTTTGGGGTCCCCTGGGCTCTGGGTGGATTTGGGGGGCCCTGAGAGGGGTCTGAGAGGATTTGGGGGTCCCCGAGGGGTCTGAGTGGAGGTTCCTCCAGGATCTGGAGTAGGTTCTGTCGCCCACAAGCTCTGCTCCATCGGGTTCCTCAAGGGTTTTTGGGGTGCACTTGGGGTCTAAGGGTGATTTTTGGGCTCTGGGTGGATTTGGGGGGCCCTGAGGGGGGTCTGAGAGGATTTGGGGGTCCCCGAGGGGTCTGAGTGGAGGTTCCTCCAGGATCTGGAGGAGGTTCTGTCGCCCACAAGCTCTTCTCCATCGGGTTCCTCAAGGGTTTTTTGGGGTGCACTCGGGGTCTAAGGGTGGTTTTTGGGGTCCCCTGGGCTCTGGGTGGATTTGGGGGGCCCTTAAGGGGCATCTGAGAGGATTTGGGGGTCCCCGAGGGGTCTGAGTGGAGGTTCCTCCAGGATCTGGAGGAGGTTCTGTCGCCCACAAGCTCTTCTCCATCGGGTTCCTCAAGGGTTTTCGGGGTGGATCTCAGGTCGCCGGTTTTCGGGGTGCTCCCTATCCACTTTTGAGGTGCCTCAAGGGGTATTTTTGGGGGTGGTCCCCCCCCCCCACCCCAAAACTCCTTCCCCTCACCGGGCGGCGAGGAAGAGGACGCAGCTGACGGCCAAGTAGGCGAGGAGCATGAAGAACCAGACGGCGGGCGAGAAGGGGTCTAGGAAGGAGAAATATCCCGGCTTGCGGCCCTGCGGGGACACGGAGTGACACCCCAAAACCCATCGAGGGGGGGGGGGTGGTCCCCCAAAACCCACCAGCACCCCAAAAAATAAATAACAAACCCCCCCCCCCCTCCTACCATGTGGACGCGGTAGAGGATGCTGATGCCCAAGGTCATGAAAGGTTTGGAGAAGTCGATGACCTTCTCCCGCTCGGCCGTGATGGTGAAAGCGGCTACGGCCAAGTCGGCTTTCTGGAAATTGGGGTGTCGGGATAGGGGGGGACACACACACACACACACACACACACACGGGGGACGGACACCCCGAAATCCATCAGGGAGGAAGAGGATACCCCGAAACCCAGCAGAACGCGGCGACAGCTCCATAAGGAGCTCCAGGAGACCTCGAAACCCACTAGAATCCACCCCTGATCAAGCGAAAACTCCATAAGGAGTTCAGGGACACCCCAAAAATCCACTGGAATCCACCCCAGGACACCCCCAAACCCCATAAGGAGCTCCAGGAGACCTCGAAACCCACTAGAATCCACCCCAGGACACCCCCAAACCCCATAAGGAGCTCCAGGAGACCTCGAAACCCACCAGAACCCACCCCTGATCAAGCGAAAACTCCATAAGGAGCTCAGGGACACCCAAAATATCCACTCCAGGACACCCCCAAACCCCATAAGTAGCTCCAGGAGACCTCGAAACCCACCCCTGATCAAGCAAAAACTCCATAAGGAGCTCCGGGACACCCCAAAAATCCACTAGAATCCACCCCAGGACACCTCCAAACCCCATAAGGAGCTCCAGGAGACCCCAAAATCCACTAGAATCCACCCCAGGACACCTCCAAACCTCCATAAGGAGCTCCAGGAGACCCCTAAATCCACTAGAATCCACCCCAGGACACCCCCAAACCCCATAAGGAGCTCCAGGAGACAGCAAAATCCACTGGAATCCACCCCAGGACACCCCCAAACCTCCATAAGGAGCTCCAGGAGACCCCAAAATCCACTGGAATCCACCCCAGGACACCCCCAAACCTCCATAAGGAGCTCCAGGAGACCCCTAAATCCACTGGAATCCACCCCAGGACACCCCCAAACCTCCATAAGGAGCTCCAGGAGACCCCAAAATCCACTGGAATCCACCCCAGGACACCCCCAAACCTCCATAAGGAGCTCCAGGAGACCCCTAAATCCACTGGAATCCACCCCAGGACACCCCCAAACCTCCATAAGGAGCTCCAGGAGACCCCAAAATCCACTGGAATCCACCCCAGGACACCCCCAAACCCCATAAGGAGCTCCAGGAGACCCCAAAATCCACTAGAATCCACCCCAGGACACCTCCAAAATCCATAAGGAGCTCCAGGAGACCCCAAAATCCACTGGAATCCACCCCAGGACACCTCCAAACCTCCATAAGGAGCTCCAGGAGACCCCAAAATCCACTAGAATCCACCCCAGGACACCTCCAAACCTCAATAAGGACCTCCAGGAGACCCCAAAATCCACTAGAATCCACCCCAGGACACCTCCAAACCTCCATAAGGAGCTCCAGGAGACCCCAAAATCCACTAGAATCCACCCCAGGACACCCCCAAACCTCCATAAGGAGCTCCAGGAGACCCCAAAATCCACTGGAATCCACCCCAGGACACCCCCAAACCCCCATAAGGAGCTCCAGGAGACCCCTAAATCCACTAGAATCCACCCCAGGACCCCTCCAAACCTCCATAAGGAGCTCCAGGAGACCCCTAAATCCACTAGAATCCACCCCAGGACACCCCCAAACCTCCATAAGGAGCTCCAGGAGACCCCTAAATCCACTGGAATCCACCCCAGGACACCCCCAAACCCCCATAAGGAGCTCCAGGAGACCCCTAAATCCACTAGAATCCACCCCAGGACCCCTCCAAACCCCCATAAGGAGCTCCAGGAGACCCCAAAATCCACTAGAATCCACCCCAGGACACCCCCAAACCTCCATAAGGAGCTCCAGGAGACCCCAAAATCCACTGGAATCCACCCCAGGACACCCCCAAACCCCCATAAGGAGCTCCAGGAGACCCCAAAATCCACTAGAATCCACCCCAGGACACCCCCAAACCCCCATAAGTAGCTCCAGGAGACCCCAAAATCCACTAGAATCCACCCCAGGACACCTCCAAACCTCAATAAGGAGCTCCAGGAGACCCCAAAATCCACTGGAATCCACCCCAGGACACCCCCAAACCCCATAAGGAGCTCCAGGAGACCTCGAAACCCACCAGAACCCACCCCTGGTCACCCCCAAACCCCATAAGAAGCTCCAGGAGACCTCGAAACCCACCAGAACCCACCCCTGGTCACCCCCAAACCCCATAAGAAGCTCCAGGAGACCTCGAAACCCACCGGAACCCACCCCTGGTCACCCCCAAACCCCATAAGAAGCTCCAGGAGACCTCGAAACCCACCGGAACCCACCCCTGGTCACCCCCAAACCCCATAAGAAGCTCCAGGAGACCCCGAAACCCACCAGAACCCACCCCTGGTCACCCCCAAACCCCATAAGAAGCTCCAGGAGACCTCGAAACCCACCAGAACCCACCCCTGGTCACCCCCAAACCCCATAAGAAGCTCCAGGAGACCTCGAAACCCACCGGAACCCACCCCTGGTCACCCCCAAACCCCATAAGAAGCTCCAGGAGACCCCGAAACCCACCAGAACCCACCCCTGGTCACCCCCAAACCCCATAAGTATCTCCAGGAGACCTCGAAACCCACCAGAATCCACCCCTGGTCACCCCCAAACCCCATAAGTATCTCCAGGAGACCTCGAAACCCACCAGAACCCATCCCTGGTCACCCCCAAACCCCATAAGTATCTCCAGGAGACCTCGAAACCCACCAGAACCCACCCCTGGTCACCCCCAAACCCCATAAGAAGCTCCAGGAGACCTCGAAACCCACCAGAACCCACCCCTGGTCACCCCCAAACCCCATAAGAAGCTCCAGGAGACCTCGAAACCCACCAGAACCCACCCCTGGTCACCCCCAAACCCCATAAGAAGCTCCAGGAGACCTCGAAACCCACCAGAACCCACCCCTGGTCACCCCCAAACCCCATAAGAAGCTCCAGGAGACCCCGAAACCCACCAGAACCCACCCCTGGTCACCCCCAAACCCCATAAGTATCTCCAGGAGACCTCGAAACCCACCAGAACCCACCCCTGGTCACCCCCAAACCCCATAAAAGCTCCAGGAGACCCCGAAACCCACCAGAACCCACCCCTGGTCACCCCCAAACCCCATAAGAAGCTCCAGGAGACCTCGAAACCCACCAGAACCCACCCCTGGTCACCCCCAAACCCCATAAGAAGCTCCAGGAGACCTCGAAACCCACCAGAACCCACCCCTGGTCACCCCCAAACCCCATAAGAAGCTCCAGGAGACCTCGAAACCCACCAGAACCCACCCCTGGTCACCCCCAAACCCCATAAGTATCTCCAGGAGACCTCGAAACCCACCAGAACCCACCCCTGGTCACCCCCAAACCCCATAAGTATCTCCAGGAGACCTCGAAACCCACCAGAACCCACCCCTGGTCACCCCCAAACCCCATAAGAAGCTCCAGGAGACCTCGAAACCCACCAGAACCCACCCCTGGTCACCCCCAAACCCCATAAGTATCTCCAGGAGACCTCGAAACCCACCAGAACCCACCCCTGGTCACCCCCAAACCCCATAAGTATCTCCAGGAGACCTCGAAACCCACCAGAACCCACCCCTGGTCACCCCCAAACCCCATAAGTATCTCCAGGAGACCTCGAAACCCACCAGAACCCACCCCTGGTCACCCCCAAACCCCATAAGAAGCTCCAGGAGACCCCGAAACCCACCAGAACCCACCCCTGGTCACCCCCAAACCCCATAAAAGCTCCAGGAGACCCCGAAACCCACCAGAACCCACCCCTGGTCACCCCCAAACCCCATAAGAAGCTCCAGGAGACCTCGAAACCCACCAGAACCCACCCCTGGTCACCCCCAAACCCCATAAGAAGCTCCAGGAGACCTCGAAACCCACCAGAACCCACCCCTGGTCACCCCCAAACCCCATAAGAAGCTCCAGGAGACCTCGAAACCCACCAGAATCCACCCCTGGTCACCCCCAAACCCCATAAGTATCTCCAGGAGACCTCCAAACCCACCAGAACCCATCCCTGGTCACCCCCAAACCCCATAAGAAGCTCCAGGAGACCTCGAAACCCACCAGAACCCACCCCTGGTCACCCCCAAACCCCATAAGAAGCTCCAGGAGACCCCGAAACCCACCAGAACCCACCCCTGGTCACCCCCAAACCCCATAAGTATCTCCAGGAGACCTCGAAACCCACCAGAACCCACCCCTGGTCACCCCCAAACCCCATAAGTATCTCCAGGAGACCTCGAAACCCACCAGAACCCACCCCTGGTCACCCCCAAACCCCATAAGTATCTCCAGGAGACCTCGAAACCCACCAGAACCCACCCCTGGTCACCCCCAAACCCCATAAGAAGCTCCAGGAGACCTCGAAACCCACCAGAACCCACCCCTGGTCACCCCCAAACCCCATAAGAAGCTCCAGGAGACCTCGAAACCCACCAGAACCCACCCCTGGTCACCCCCAAACCCCATAAGTATCTCCAGGAGACCTCGAAACCCACCAGAACCCACCCCTGGTCACCCCCAAACCCCATAAGAAGCTCCAGGAGACCTCGAAACCCACCAGAACCCACCCCTGGTCACCCCCAAACCCCATAAGAAGCTCCAGGAGACCTTGAAACCCACCAGAACCCACCCCTGGTCACCCCCAAACCCCATAAGAAGCTCCAGGAGACCTCGAAACCCACCAGAACCCACCCCTGGTCACCCCCAAACCCCATAAGAAGCTCCAGGAGACCTCGAAACCCACCAGAATCCACCCCTGGTCACCCCCAAACCCCATAAGAAGCTCCAGGAGACCTCGAAACCCACCAGAACCCACCCCTGGTCACCCCCAAACCCCATAAGAAGCTCCAGGAGACCTCGAAACCCACCAGAACCCACCCCTGGTCACCCCCAAACCCCATAAGTATCTCCAGGAGACCTCGAAACCCACCAGAACCCACCCCTGGTCACCCCCAAACCCCATAAGAAGCTCCAGGAGACCTCGAAACCCACCAGAACCCACCCCTGGTCACCCCCAAACCCCATAAGAAGCTCCAGGAGACCTCGAAACCCACCAGAACCCACCCCTAAACCCCATAAGTATCTCCAGGAGACCTCGAAACCCACCAGAACCCACCCCTGGTCACCCCCAAACCCCATAAGAAGCTCCAGGAGACCCCGAAACCCACCAGAACCCACCCCTGGTCACCCCCAAACCCCATAAGAAGCTCCAGGAGACCTCGAAACCCACCAGAACCCACCCCTGGTCACCCCCAAACCCCATAAGAAGCTCCAGGAGACCTCGAAACCCACCAGAACCCACCCCTGGTCACCCCCAAACCCCATAAGAAGCTCCAGGAGACCTCGAAACCCACCAGAACCCACCCCTAAACCCCATAAGTATCTCCAGGAGACCCCGAAACCCACCAGAACCCACCCCTGGTCACCCCCAAACCCCATAAGAAGCTCCAGGAGACCCCGAAACCCACCAGAACCCACCCCTGGTCACCCCCAAACCCCATAAGTATCTCCAGGAGACCTCGAAACCCACCAGAACCCACCCCTGGTCACCCCCAAACCCCATAAGAAGCTCCAGGAGACCTCGAAACCCACCAGAACCCACCCCTGGTCACCCCCAAACCCCATAAGAAGCTCCAGGAGACCCCGAAACCCACCAGAACCCACCCCTGGTCACCCCCAAACCCCATAAGAAGCTCCAGGAGACCTCGAAACCCACCAGAACCCACCCCTGGTCACCCCCAAACCCCATAAGAAGCTCCAGGAGACCTCGAAACCCACCAGAACCCACCCCTGGTCACCCCCAAACCCCATAAGAAGCTCCAGGAGACCCCGAAACCCACCAGAACCCACCCCTGGTCACCCCCAAACCCCATAAGAAGCTCCAGGAGACCTCGAAACCCACCAGAACCCACCCCTGGTCACCCCCAAACCCCATAAGAAGCTCCAGGAGACCTCGAAACCCACCAGAACCCACCCCTGGTCACCCCCAAACCCCATAAGAAGCTCCAGGAGACCTCGAAACCCACCAGAACCCACCCCTGGTCACCCCCAAACCCCATAAGTATCTCCAGGAGACCTCGAAACCCACCAGAACCCACCCCTGGTCACCCCCAAACCCCATAAGAAGCTCCAGGAGACCTCGAAACCCACCAGAACCCACCCCGGGGAGCCCCCAAACGGCCCCAGGGCCCCCCAGAGCCCCCGCCTACCCGGTTGATGAGCTCGCCCACCATGCCGGTCCAGGAGCCGTTGGGCTCGGGGGCCCCGTAGAGCCCGTCCTCCACCAGCTTGAGGTGGAAGCGGAAGTGGAGGAGGCCGGCGAGCTCGTGCAGCATGTCCACGCAGAAGCCCTCGTAGCGCTCGGCGCCCCCCGCGCCCCCCACCCGCATGACGTAGGGGTTCTCCTGGGGGACGGGGGACACGGAGGCGTCGGGGACCCAAGGAGGGAGCCAAGGAGGGAGCCAAGGAGGGAGCCAAGGACGGAGCCAAGGAGGGACCCAAGGAGGGACCCAAGGAGGGACACGATGAAGAACACGATGAGGAACCCAAGGAGGGACCCAAGGAGGGACCCAAGGAGGGAGCCAAGGAGGGAGCCAAGGAGGGAGCCAAGGAGGGAGCCAAGGAGGAACCCAAGGAGGAACCCAAGGAGGGACCCAACGAGGGAGCCAAGGAGGGAGCCAAGGAGGGAGCCAAGGAGGGACCCAAGGAGGGACCCAAGGAGGGACCCAAGGAGGGAGCCAAGGAGGGACCCAAGGAGGAACCCAAGGAGGGAGCCAAGGAGGGAGCCAAGGAGGAACCCAACGAGGGACCCAAAGAGGGACCCAAGGAGGGAGCCAAGGAGGAACCCAACGAGGGACCCAACGAGGGACCCAAGGAGGGAGCCAAGGAGGGAGCCAAGGAGGGACACGATGAGGAACCCAAGGAGGGACCCAAGGAGGGAGCCAAGGAGGGAGCCAAGGAGGGAGCCAAGGAGGAACCCAAGGAGGGAGCCAAGGAGGGAGCCAAGGAGGGAGCCAAGGAGGGACACGATGAGGAACACGATGAGGAACCCAAGGAGGAACCCAACGAGGGACCCAAGGAGGGAGCCAAGGAGGGAGCCAAGGAGGGAGCCAAGGAGGGACACGATGAGGAACCCAAGGAGGGACCCAAGGAGGGAGCCAAGGAGGGAGCCAAGGAGGGAGCCAAGGAGGAACCCAAGGAGGGAGCCAAGGAGGGAGCCAAGGAGGGAGCCAAGGAGGGACACGATGAGGAACACGATGAGGAACCCAAGGAGGAACCCAACGAGGGACCCAAGGAGGGAGCCAAGGAGGGAGCCAAGGAGGAACCCAAGGAGGGAGCCAAGGAGGGAGCCAAGGAGGGACCCAAGGAGGAACCCAAGGAGGGAGCCAAGGAGGGAGCCAAGGAGGGACCCAAGGAGGAACCCAAGGAGGGAGCCAAGGAGGGACACGATGAGGAACACGATGAGGAACCCAAGGAGGGAGCCAAGGAGGGAGCCAAGGAGGGACACGATGAGGAACACGATGAGGAACCCAAGGAGGGACCCAACGAGGGAGCCAAGGAGGGAGCCAAGGAGGAACCCAAGGAGGGAGCCAAGGAGGAACCCAAGGAGGGACCCAAGGAGGAACCCAAGGAGGAACCCAAGGAGGGAGCCAAGGAGGAACCCAAGGAGGAACCCAAGGAGGGACCCAAGGAGGGACCCAAGGAGGGAGCCAAGGAGGAACCCAAGGAGGGAGCCAAGGAGGGAGCCAAGGAGGGAGCCAAGGAGGGACCCAAGGAGGGACCCAAGGAGGGAGCCAAGGAGGGACACGATGAGGAACACGATGAGGAACCCAAGGAGGGACCCAATGAGGGACCCAAGGAGGAACCCAAGGAGGGAGCCAAGGAGGAACCCAAGGAGGGAGCCAAGGAGGGACCCAAGGAGGGACCCAAG
Organism: Clamator glandarius; assembly: GCA_033459285.1. NCBI lineage: Eukaryota > Metazoa > Chordata > Aves > Cuculiformes > Cuculidae > Clamator > Clamator glandarius. The sequence continues at coordinate 27,482 of JAUNZM010001608.1, forward strand.
GAGGGAGCCAAGGAGGGACCCAAGGAGGAACCCAAGGAGGGAGCCAAGGAGGGAGCCAAGGAGGGACCCAAGGAGGAACCCAAGGAGGGAGCCAAGGAGGGAGCCAAGGAGGGACACGATGAGGAACACGATGAGGAACCCAAGGAGGGAGCCAAGGAGGGAGCCAAGGAGGGACACGATGAGGAACACGATGAGGAACCCAAGGAGGGACCCAACGAGGGAGCCAAGGAGGGAGCCAAGGAGGAACCCAAGGAGGGAGCCAAGGAGGAACCCAAGGAGGGACCCAAGGAGGAACCCAAGGAGGAACCCAAGGAGGGAGCCAAGGAGGAACCCAAGGAGGAACCCAAGGAGGGACCCAAGGAGGGACCCAAGGAGGGAGCCAAGGAGGAACCCAAGGAGGGAGCCAAGGAGGGAGCCAAGGAGGAACCCAAGGAGGGACCCAAGGAGGGACCCAAGGAGGGAGCCAAGGAGGGAGCCAAGGAGGAACCCAAGGAGGGAGCCAAGGAGGGAGCCAAGGAGGAACCCAAGGAGGGACCCAAGGAGGGACCCAAGGAGGGAGCCAAGGAGGGAGCCAAGGAGGGACACGATGAGGAACACGATGAGGAACCCAAGGAGGGACCCAACGAGGGAGCCAAGGAGGGAGCCAAGGAGGGAGCCAAGGAGGGAGCCAAGGAGGGAGCCAAGGAGGGACACGATGAGGAACCCAAGGAGGGACCCAAGGAGGAACCCAAGGAGGGAGCCAAGGAGGGACTCAAGGAGGGACTCAAGGAGGGAGCCAAGGAGGAACCCAAGGAGGGACCCAACGAGGGAGCCAAGGAGGGAGCCAAGGAGGAACACGATGAGGAACCCAAGGAGGGAGCCAAGGAGGGACCCAAGGAGGGAGCCAAGGAGGGAGCCAAGGAGGAACCCAATGAGGAACACGATGAGGAACACGATGAGGAACCCAAGGAGGAACCCAACAAGGGACCCAATGAGGAACCCAACAAGGGACCCAAGGAGGGACCCAACGAGGGACTCAAGGAGGGACCCAACAAGGGACTCAAGGAGGGACCCAACGAGGAACACGATGAGGAACTCAAGGAGGGACCCAAGGAGGGACCCAAGGAGGGACACGATGAGGAACACGATGAGGAACACGATGAGGAACACGATGAGGAACCCAAGGAGGGACCCAACGAGGGACTCAATGAGGAACACAATGAGGAACCCGACGAGGAACCCGACGAGGAACACGATGAGGAAGCCAAGGAGGAACCCGACGAGGGCTCTCCGGGAGTTCCAGGGCATCGTACCCGGAGATCCCAACGGAGCCACCTCAAGGCGAGTCGACGAAACCCACCGGGGACCCCAAACCAAGACTTCGGGGGGGGGGTCCCCGATGGAGGAGCAGGACCCCCCACCCCCAAACCCCAACCAAACCCCCCCCGAACCCCCCCCCCAGGGCCCCCCGAGTGCCCCCCGAGTGCCCCCCCCGGGGCTGACCAGGATGGTGGTGATGATGAGGGTCTTGTTGGCCAAGCTCTGCGAGGCGTTGGTGGCCAGCGAGGCGGCGTCCATGGCCAGCGTGCGGTTGGAGTACCAGACGCCCACCTGGGGGGAGCCGTGGGGCGGCCGTGGGGCAGCCGTGGGGCGGCTAGGGGGGGGGCGGCTATGGGGCAGCCCTGGGGCCTCCAGGGACCATCTATGGGGCAGCCCTGGGGCCACCAGGGACCATCTATGGGGCAGCTATGGGGCCACCAGGGACCATCTATGGGGCAGCCCTGGGGCCTCCAGGGACCATCTATGGGGCAGCCCTGGGGCCACCAGGGACCATCTATGGGGCAGCCCTGGGGCCACCAGGGACCATCTATGGGGCAGCCGTGGGGCCACCAGGGACCATCTATGGGGCAGCCCTGGGGCCACCAGGGACCGTCTATGGGGCAGCTATGGGGCGCTATGGGGCAGCTGTGGGGCTCTATGGGGCTCTATGGGGCTCTATGGGGCTCTATGGGGCGCTATGGGGCGCTATGGGGCAGCCGGGGGGTCTATGGGGCGCTGTGGGGCTCTATGGGGCTCTATGGGGCGCTATGGGGCTCTATGGGGCTCTATGGGGCTCTATGGGGTCTATGGGGCTCTATGGGGCTCTATGGGGCTCTATGGGGCGCTATGGGGTCTATGGGGCTCTATGGGGCTCTATGGGGCTCTATGGGGCTCTATGGGGTCTATGGGGCTCTATGGGGCTCTATGGGGCTCTATGGGGCTCTATGGGGTCTATGGGGCTCTATGGGGCTCTATGGGGCTCTATGGGGCGCTATGGGGCTCTATGGGGCTCTATGGGGCTCTATGGGGTCTATGGGGCTCTATGGGGCTCTATGGGGCGCTATGGGGCTCTATGGGGCTCTATGGGGTCTATGGGGCTCTATGGGGTCTATGGGGCTCTATGGGCTCTATGGGGCTCTATGGGGCTCTATGGGCTCTATGGGGCTCTATGGGGCTCTATGGGGCTCTATGGGGCTCTATGGGGCTCTATGGGGCGCTGTGGGGCGCTGTGGGGCGCTATGGGGCAGCCGGGGGGCTCTATGGGGCAGCCGGGGGGCTCTATGGGGCTCTATGGGGCGCTGTGGGGCGCTATGGGGCAGCCGGGGGGCGCTATGGGGCAGCCGGGGGGCGCTATGGGGCAGCCGGGGGGCTCTATGGGGCGCTATGGGGCTCTGTGGGGTCTATGGGGCGCTATGGGGCTCTGTGGGGTCTATGGGGCGCTATGGGGCGCTATGGGGTCTATGGGGCTCTATGGGGCTCTATGGGGCTCTATGGGGTCTATGGGGCTCTATGGGGCTCTATGGGGCGCTATGGGGCGCTATGGGGCTCTGTGGGGTCTATGGGGCGCTATGGGGCGCTATGGGGCAGCCGGGGGGCTCTATGGGGCGCTATGGGGCAGCCGGGGGGCGCTATGGGGCTCACCTCGCGGGGCCCGTGCTGCCCCGTCTCCAGCACCCGGAGGCTGTAGTTGGTTCGCTGCCCTCGGCTGTTGAACTCCACGCGCCCCGTCAGCCCCTCGTACTCCACCTGGGGGGACCCCGAAAATGAAAGGGGGGGGGGGGACACACCCCCAAACCACCCCCCCCTCAACCCCACCTATGGGGACCCCAGACCCCCCCAAACTCCACCTATGGGGACCCCAGACCCCCCCAAACTCCACCTATGGGGGTCCCAGGCTCCCTAAAACCCACCTATGGGGACCCCAGACCCCCCCAAACCACCTAAGGGGACCCCAGACCCCCCAAACCCACCTATGGGGACCCCAGACCCCCCAAACCCACCTAAGGGGACCCCAGACCCCCCCAAACTCCACCTATGGGGGTCCCAGGCTCCCTAAAACCCACCTATGGGGACCCCGAACCCCCACAAATAGAGACCCCAGACCCCCCCCCAAATCCACCTAAGGGGACCCCAGACCCCCCTCCAAACCCACCTATGGGGACCCCAGACCCCCCCAAACCCACCAATGGGGATCCCAGACCCCCCCAAACCCACCTATGGGGGTCCCAGACCCCCCCAAACCCACCTATGGGGATCCCAGGCTCCCTAAAACCCACCTATGGGGACCCCGAACCCCCACAAATAGAGACCCCAGAGCCCCCCCCAAACCCACCTATGGGGACCCCAGACCCCCCCAAACCCACCAATGGGGATCCCAGACCCCCCCAAACCCACCTATGGGGATCCCAGACCCCCCCAAACTCCACCTATGGGGACCCCAGACCCCCCAAACCCACCTATGGGGACCCCAGACCCCCCCAAACTCCACCTATGGGGGTCCCAGACCCCCCCAAACCCACCTATGGGGACCCCGAACCCCCACAAATAGAGACCCCAGACCCCCCCCCAAATCCACCTAAGGGGACCCCAGACCCTCCCAAACCCACCTATGGGGACCCCAGACCCCCCCAAACCCCACCTATGGGGACCCCAGACCCCCCAAACTCCACCTATGGGGGTCCCAGGCTCCCTAAAATCCACCTATGGGGACCCCAGACCCCCCCAAACCCCACCTATGGGGACCCCAGACCCCCCCAAACCCACCTATGGGGATCCCAGACCCCCCAAACCCCACCTATGGGGACCCCAGACCCCCCCCCCAAACCCACCTATGGGGACCCCAGACCCCCCCAAACCCACCTATGGGGACCCCAGACCCCCCCAAACCCACCTAAGGGGACCCCAGACCCCCCCAAACCCCACCAATGGGGATCCCAGACCCCCCCAAACTCCACCTATGGGGGTCCCAGGCTCCCTAAAACCCACCTATGGGGACCCCGAACCCCCACAAATAGAGACCCCAGACCCCCCCCCAAACCCACCTATGGGGACCCCAGACCCCCCCCCAAACCCACCAATGGGGACCCCAGACCCCCCAAACCCACCTAAGGGGACCCCAGACCCCCCCAACCCACCTAAGGGGACCCCAGACCCCCCCAAACCCACCTAAGGGGATCCCAGACACCACCCCCCCAACAATACCTATGGGGGACCCCAGACCCCCCCAAACCCACCAATGGGGATCCCAGACCCCCCCCAAACCCACCAATGGGGATCCCAGATCCCCCAAACCCACCAATGGGGATCCCAGACCCCCCAAACCCCACCTATGGGGGTCCCAGACCCCCCCAAACCCCACCTATGTTGGACCCCCAGACCCCCCCAAACCCACCAATGGGGACCCCAGACCCCCCCAAACCCACCTATGGGGATCCCAGGCTCCCTAAAACCCACCTATGGGGACCCCGAACCCCCACAAATAGAGACCCCAGACCCCCCCCCAACCCACCTAAGGGGACCCCAGACCCCCCAAACCCACCTAAGGGGACCCCAGACCCCCCCAAACCCACCAATGGGGATCCCAGACCCCCCCAAACCCCACCTATGGGGATCCCAGACCCACAAATAGGGACCCCAGACCCCCCAAAACCCACCTATGGGGACCCCAAACCCACAAATAGGGACCCCAGACCCCCCAAAACCCACCTATGGGGATCCCAGACCCCCCCAAACCCACCTATGGGGATCCCAGACCCCCCAGAACCCACCTATGGGGACCCCAAACCCACAAATAGGGACCCCAGACCCACCTATGGGGACCCCAAACCCACAAATAGGGACACCAGACACCCCCAAACCCACCTACGGGATCACAGACCCCCCCAAACCCACCTAAGGGGACCCCAGACCCCCCCAAACCCACCTATGGGGACCCCCGAACCCCTACAAATAGAGACCCCAGACCTCCCCCAAAACCACCTATGGGGGACCCAGACCCCCCCAAACCCACCTTAAGGGGGACCCCCAGACCCCCCCCAAACCCACCTATGGGGACCCCGAACCCCTTACAAATAGAGACACCAGACCCCCCCCAAAATCCACCTATGGGGGACCCAGACCCCCCCAACCCACCTAAGGGGACCCCAGACCCCCCCAAACCCACCTATGGGGATCCCAGACCCCCCAGAACCCACCTATGGGGACCCCCAGACCCCCACAACCCACCTAAGGGGACCCCAGACCCCCCCAAACCCACCTATGGGGATCCCAGACCCCCCCAAACCCCACCTTAAGGGGACCCCAGACCCCGCCAAACCCACCCTATGGGGACCCCGAACCCCTACAAATAGAGACCCCAGACCCCCCCCAAACCCACCTAAGGGGACCCCCAGACCCCCCCAAACCCACCTATGGGATCCCAGACCCCCTCAAACCCACCTATGGGGACCCCAAACCCACAAATAGGGACCCCAGAACCCCCAAAACCCACCTATGGGGATCCCAAACCCCCCAGACCCACCTATGGGGACCCCAAACCCACAAATAGGTACCCCAGAACCCCCAAAACCCACCTATGGGGATCCCAGACCCCCCAAACCCCACCTTAAGGGGATCCCAGGCTCCCTAAAACCCACCTATGGGGACCCTGAACCCCCACAAATAGAGACGACTCCAGATTCCCCTCAAAACCCACCTAAGGGGACCCCAGACCCCCCAAACCCACCTAAGGGGACCCCAGACCCCCCAAAACCCACCTATGGGACCTCAAATCCCCCCATGGGGACCCCAAACCCCCCCATAGGGACCCCAGAGCCCCCAAACCCCATCAATGGGGACCCCAAACTCCCCAAACCCCACCTATGGGGACCCCAAATCCCCCCATAGGGACCCCAAACCCACATATGGGGACCCCAAACCCACAAATAGGGACCCCAGACCCCCCCAAACCCACCTATAGGACCTCAAATTCCCCCATAGGGACCCCAGACCCCCCCAAAACCCACAAATAGAGACCCCAGACCCCCCAAAACCCACCTATGGGGACCCCAAACGCCCCCATAGGGACCCCAGACCCAACTATGGGGACCCCAAACCCACAAATAGAGACCCCAGACCCCCCAAAACCCACCTATGGGACCTCAAATCCCCCCATGGGGACCCCAAACCCCCCCATAGGGACCCCAGAGCCCCCAAAACCCATCAATGGGGACCCCAAACTCCCCAAACCCCACCTATGGGGACCCCAAATCCCCCCATAGGGACCTCAAACCCACATATGGGGACCCCAAACCCACAAATAGGGACCCCAGACCCCCCCAAACCCACCTATGGGGACCCCGACCCCCCCCATAGGGACCCCAGACCCACCTATGGGGACCCCAGATCCCCCCAAACCCCCTCCCATCGAGTTTTACCCCCTCCCATCGGGTTTTACCCCCCTCCCATCGGGTTTTACCCCCCTCCCATCCAGTTTTACCCCCCTCCCATCGAGTTTTACCCCCTCCCATCGAGTTTTACCCCCTCCCATCGAGTTTTACCCCCCTCCCATCGAGTTTTACCCCCTCCCATCGAGTTTTACCCCCCCTCCCATCGAGTTTTACCCCCCTCCCATCGAGTTTTACCCCCCTCCCATCGAGTTTTACCCCCCTCCCATCGGGTTTTACCCCCCTCCCATCGAGTTTTACCCCCTCCCATCGAGTTTTACCCCCTCCCATCGGGTTTTACCCCCCTCCCATCGGGTTTTACCCCCCTCCCATCGAGTTTTACCCCCCTCCCATCGAGTTTTACCCCCCCTCCCATCGGGTTTTACCCCCCCCCCCCCTTTACTTTCGGGGTGTCCCCCCCCTCACCATGCGCAGGTAGTTCATGAGGCTGGTGCCGTGGGCCCAGATGCCGGCCCCCCCGCAGCCCAGGGCGCGGCCCCCCCCGATCTCCTGGCTCCGGTTCAGGGCCCGCACGGCCCCCACCACCACGTGAACCGCGTCGAAGAGCAGGGCGGCCGATAGCTGCAAAGGTTTTGGGGGGCGAGGGGGGGGACCACACGGTGAGACACCAGCACCTCGCAGGAGGTTTCGGGGGTCCCGTAAGGTTCTGGGGTCCCACCAAGGTCTTTGGGTTCCCCTCGAAGCTTTGAGATCCCCTCAAGATCGTTGGGTTCCCATCAAGATCGTTGAGTTCCCATCAAGATCGTTGGGATCCCCTCAAGATCGTTGGGTTCCCCTCAAGGTCTTTGGGTTCCCCTCAAGGTTTTGGGGTCCCGTAAGGTTCTGGGGTCCCACCAAGGTCTTTGGGTTCCCCTCGAAGCTTTGAGATCCCCTCAAGATCGTTGGGTTCCCATCAAGATCGTTGAGTTCCCATCAAGATCGTTGGGATCCCCTCAAGATCGTTGGGTTCCCACCAAGGTTTCGGGGTCCCATAAGGTTCTGGGGTCCCATCAAGGTCTTTGGGTTCCCCTCGAAGCTTTGAGATCTCCTCAAGATCATTGGGTTCCCACCAAGGTCTTTGGGTTCCCCTCAAGATCGTTGGGTTCCCATCAAGGTTTCGGGGTCCCATAAGGTTCTGGGGTCCCACCAAGGTCTTTGGGTTCCCCTCGAGGCTTTGAGATCCCCTCAAGATCGTTGGGTTCCCATCAAGGTTTCGGGGTCACATAGGGTTCTGGGGTCCCACCAAGGCGCTGGGGTCCCATCAAGATCATTTGGTTCCTATCAAGATCGTTGGGTTCCCCTCAAGATCGTTGGGTTCCCATCAAGGTCTTTGGGTTCCCCTCAAGGTCTTTGGGTTCCCCTCAAGGTCTTTGGGTTCCCATCAAGTTTTCAGGGTCCCATAAGGTTCTGGGGTCCCATAAGGTTCTGGGGTCCCACCAAGATTGTTGGGTTCCCACCAAGATCGTTGGGATCCCCTCAAGATCGTTGGGTTCCCCTCAAGGTCTTTGGGTTCCCACCAAGGTTTCGGGGTCACATAAGGTTCTGGGGTCCCACCAAGGTCTTTGGGTTCCCCTCGAAGCTTTGAGATCCCCTCAAGATCGTTGGGTTCCCACCAAGATCGTTGGGTTCCCCTCAAGGTCGTTGGGTTCCCATCAAGTTTTCAGGGTCCCATAAGGTTCTGGGGTCCCATAAGGTTCTGGGGTCCCACCAAGGTCTTTGGGTTCCCCTCGAAGCTTTGAGATCCCCTCAAGATCGTTGAGTTCCCATCAAGATCGTTGGGTTCCCCTCAAGGTCGTTGGGTTCCCACCAAGGTTTCGGGGTCCTGTAAGGTTCTGGGGTCCCATCAAGGTCTTTGGGTTCCCCTCGAGGCTTTGAGATCCCCTCAAGATTGTTGGGTTCCCACCAAGGTCTTTGGGTTCCCCTCAAGATCGTTGGGTTCCCATCAAGGTTTCGGGGTCCCATAAGGTTCTGGGGTCCCACCAAGGTCTTTGGGTTCCCCTCGAGGCTTTGAGATCCCATCAAGATCGTTGGGTTCCCACCAAGGTCTTTGGGTTCCCCTCAAGATCGTTGGGTTCCCATCAAGGTTTCGGGGTCACATAAGGTTCTGGGGTCCCACCAAGGCGCTGGGGTCCCATCAAGATCATTTGGTTCCTATCAAGATCGTTGGGTTCCCCTCAAGATCGTTGGGTTCCCATCAAGGTCTTTGGGTTCCCCTCAAGGTCTTTGGGTTCCCATCAAGTTTTCAGGGTCCCATAAGGTTCTGGGGTCCCATAAGGTTCTGGGGTCCCACCAAGATCGTTGGGTTCCCACCAAGATCGTTGGGTTCCCCTCAAGGTCTTTGGGTTCCCCTCAAGGTTTTGGGGTCCCGTAAGGTTCTGGGGTCCCACCAAGGTCTTTGGGTTCCCCTCGAAGCTTTGAGATCCCCTCAAGATCGTTGGGTTCCCATCAAGATCGTTGAGTTCCCATCAAGATTGTTGGGATCCCCTCAAGATCGTTGGGTTCCCCTCAAGGTCTTTGGGTTCCCCTCAAGGTTTTGGGGTCCCGTAAGGTTCTGGGGTCCCACCAAGGTCTTTGGGTTCCCCTCGAGGCTTTGAGATCCCCTCAAGATCGTTGGGTTCCCATCAAGATCGTTGAGTTCCCATCAAGATCGTTGGGATCCCCTCAAGGTCGTTGGGTTCCCATCAAGTTTTCAGGGTCCCATAAGGTTCTGGGGTCCCATAAGGTTCTGGGGTCCCATAAGGTTCTGGGGTCCCACCAAGGTCTTTGGGTTCCCCTCGAAGCTTTGAGATCCCCTCAAGATCGTTGGGTTCCCACCAAGATCGTTGGGTTCCCCTCAAGGTCGTTGGGTTCCCATCAAGTTTTCAGGGTCCCATAAGGTTCTGGGGTCCCATAAGGTTCTGGGGTCCCACCAAGGTCTTTGGGTTCCCCTCGAAGCTTTGAGATCCCCTCAAGATCGTTGAGTTCCCATCAAGATCGTTGGGTTCCCCTCAAGGTCGTTGGGTTCCCACCAAGGTTTCGGGGTCCTGTAAGGTTCTGGGGTCCCATCAAGGTCTTTGGGTTCCCCTCAAGATCGTTGGGTTCCCATCAAGGTTTCGGGGTCCCATAAGGTTCCGGGGTCCCATAAGGTTCTGGGGTCCCACCAAGGCTCTGGGATCCCCTCAAGATCGTTGGGTTCCCACCAAGATCGTTGAGTTCCCCTCAAGGTCTTTGGGTTCCCCTCAAGGTTTCGGGGTCCCGTAAGGTTCTGGGGTCCCACCAAGGTCTTTGGGTTCCCCTCGAGGCTTTGAGATCCCATCAAGATCGTTGGGTTCCCACCAAGGTCTTTGGGTTCCCCTCAAGATCATTGGGTTCCCACCAAGGTTTCGGGGTCCCATAAGGTTTTGGGGTCCCACCAAGGTCTTTGGGTTCCCCTCAAGGCTTTGAGATCCCATCAAGATACTTGGGTTCCCATCAAGATCTTTGGGTTCCCACCAAGGTTTCAGGGTCCCATAAGGTCCTGGGGTCCCACCAAGGTCCTGGGGTCCCACCCCAAGAGTTCAAAGTCCTCTCCTTAGTTTTTGGGGTCCCCCTCAAGCTCTTTCAGGCTCCCCCACATCCCTAGATCTTTGAGTTCCCACCAAGATCCTCGAGTTCCTCTCAACGTTTCGAGTTCTCACCAAGGTCCTGGGGTCCCACCAAGGTCCTGGGGTCCCACCAAGTTCCCGGGGTCCCACCCCAAGAGTTCAAAGTCCTCTCCTTGATTTTTGGGGTCCCCTCCAAGCTCTTTCAGGCTCCCCGGCATCCCCAGATCTTTGAGTTCCCACCAAGACCCTCGAGTTCCTCTCAACGTTTCGAGATCCCACCAAGGTTCTGAGGTTCCACCAAGGTCCTGGGGTCTCCCCAAGGTTCTGAGGTCCCACCAAGGTCCTGGGGTCCCACTCCAGGGGTTCAAAGTCCTCTCCTTGATTTTTGGGGTCCCCCCCAAGCTCTTTCAAGCTCCCCGACATCCCCAGATCTTTGGGTCCCTAAGAAGGTTTTGAGTTCCCACCAAGACCCTCGAGTTCCTCTCAACGTTTCGGGTTCCCACCAGGGTCCTGGGGTCCCACCAACGTCCTGGGGTCCCACTAAGGTCCCAGGGTCCCACCCCAAGAGTTCAAAGTCCTCTCCTTGATTTTTGGGGTCCCCCCCAAGCTCTTTCAGGCTCCCCGACATCCCCAGATCTTTGAGTTCCCACCAAGACCCTCAAGTTCCTCTCAACGTTTCGAGTTCCCACCAAGGTTCTGAGGTCCCACCAAGTTCCTGGGGTCCCACCCCAAGAGTTCAAAGTCCTCTCCTTGATTTTTGGGGTCCCCCCCAAGCTCTTTCAGGCTCCCCGACATCCCCAGATCTTTGAGTTCCCACCAAGACCCTCGAGTTCCTCTCAACGTTTCGAGTTCCCACCAAGGTCCTGGGGTCTCACCAAGGTCCTGGGGTCCCACCAAAGTTCTGAGGTCCCACCAAGGTCCTGGGGTCCCACTCCAGGGGTTCAAAGTCCTCTCCTTGATTTTTGGGGTCCCCCCCAAGCTCTTTCAGGCTCCCCGACATCCCCAGATCTTTGGGTCCCTAAGAAGGTTTTGAGTTCCCACCAAGACCCTTGAGTTCCTCTCAACGTTTCGAGTTCCCACCAGGGTCCCGAGGTCCCACCAAGGTCCTGGGGTCCCACCAAGTTCCTGGGGTCCCACCCCAAGAGTTCAAAGTCCTCTCCTTGATTTTTGGGGTCCCCTCCAAGCTCTTTCAGGCTCCCCGACATCCCCAGATCTTTGAGTTCCCACCAAGACCCTCGAGTTCCTCTCAACGTTTCGAGTTCCCACCAGGGTCCTGAGGTCCCACCAAGGTCCTGGGGTCCCACCAAGGTCCCGGGGTCCCCCCTGCAGGTTTCGGGGTGCTCACCGCGGGGCCGGGGTAGGGGCTGCGCTCGCAGCTCTCGCGCCAGGACATGTTGAGGCTGCGGACGAACTCCGGGAAGAAGGGGTGACCGGGATCCAACAGGGAGAAGCCGAGGATGGTGGCCGGAGCGGCCGAGAGACCCTCCAGACGCAGCAGAGGGAAGTCCTGGAGGGGGGGGGCACGGAGGGGATGGAGCTGGTGGGACCTCGCGGAGGTCACGGAGGAGCTGGGGGTCACGGAGGAGTTGGGGGTCATGGGGGGGTTGGGGGTCATAGAGGGGTTGGGGGTCATTGAAGGGTTGGGGGTCATAGAGATGATGGACATCATGGAGGTCTTGGAGGAGTTGGGGGGTCATGGAGGGGTTGGGGGGTCATGGAGGGGTTGGGGGTCACGGAGGGGTTAGGGGGTCATGGAGGAGTTGGGGGTCATGGAGGGGTTGGGGGGTCATGGAGGAGTTGGGGGTCATGGAGGGGTTGGGGGGTCATGGAGGAGTTGGGGGTCATGGAGGAGTTGGGGGGTCATGGAGGAGTTGGGGGTCATGGAGGAGTTGGGGGGTCATGGAGGGGTTGGGGGTCATGGAGGAGTTGGGGGGTCATGGAGGGGTTGGGGGGTCATGGAGGGGTTGGGGGTCATGGAGGGGTTGGGGGGTCACGGAGGAGTTGGGGGGTCATGGAGGAGTTGGGGGTCATGGAGGAGTTGGGGGGTCATGGAGGGGTTGGGGGGTCATGGAGGAGTTGGGGGTCATAGAGGGGTTGGGGGGTCATGGAGGAGTTGGGGGTCATAGAGGGGTTGGGGGGTCATGGAGGAGTTGGGGGGTCATGGAGGGGTTGGGGGGTCATGGAGGGGTTGGGGGGTCATGGAGGAGTTGGGGGGTCATGGAGGGGTTGGGGGTCATGGAGGGGTTGGGGGTCATGGAGGAGTTGGGGGTCATGGAGGAGTTGGGGGGTCATGGAGGGGTTGGGGGGTCATGGAGGAGTTGGGGGTCATAGAGGGGTTGGGGGGTCATAGAGGGGTTGGGGGTCATGGAGGAGTTGGGGGGTCATGGAGGGGTTGGGGGGTCATGGAGGAGTTGGGGGTCATGGAGGGGTTGGGGGTCATGGAGGAGATGGGGGTCATGGAGGGGTTGGGGGGTCATAGAGGGGTTGGGGGTCATGGAGGGGTTGGGGGGTCATAGAGGGGTTGGGGGTCATAGAGGGGTTGGGGGTCATGGAGGGGTTGGGGGTCATGGAGGAGTTGGGGGGTCATAGAGGGGTTGGGGGTCATGGAGGGGTTGGGGGGTCATGGAGGGGTTGGGGGTCATGGAGGGGTTGGGGGGTCATGGAGGGGTTGGGGGTCATGGAGGAGTTGGGGGGTCATGGAGGAGTTGGGGGTCATGGAGGGGTTGGGGGTCATGGAGGAGTTGGGGGGTCATGGAGGGGTTGGGGGTCATGGAGGAGTTGGGGGTCATGGAGGAGTTGGGGGTCATAGAGGGGTTGGGGGGTCATAGAGGGGTTGGGGGTCATGGAGGGGTTGGGGGGTCATGGAGGAGTTGGGGGGTCATGGAGGGGTTGGGGGGTCATGGAGGTGTTGGGGGTCATGGAGGGGTTGGGGGGTCATAGAGGGGTTGGGGGTCATGGAGGGGTTGGGGGGTCATAGAGGGGTTGGGGGGTCATAGAGGGGTTGGGGGTCATAGAGGGGTTGGGGGTCATGGAGGAGTTGGGGGGTCATAGAGGGGTTGGGGGTCATGGAGGGGTTGGGGGGTCATGGAGGAGTTGGGGGTCATGGAGGAGTTGGGGGGTCATGGAGGAGTTGGGGGTCATAGAGGGGTTGGGGGGTCATGGAGGAGTTGGGGGTCATGGAGGGGTTGGGGGGTCATGGAGGAGTTGGGGGTCATGGAGGGGTTGGGGGTCATGGAGGGGTTGGGGGGTCATGGAGGAGTTGGGGGGTCATGGAGGGGTTGGGGGTCATGGAGGAGTTGGGGGTCATGGAGGAGTTGGGGGGTCATGGAGGAGTTGGGGGGTCATGGAGGGGTTGGGGGTCATGGAGGGGTTGGGGGGAAATGGAGGGGTTGGGGGTCATAGAGGAGTTGGGGGTCATGGAGGGGTTGGGGGGTCATGGAGGGGTTGGGGGTCATGGAGGAGTTGGGGGGTCATGGAGGAGTTGGGGGTCATGGAGGGGTTGGGGGTCATGGCAGAGTTGGGGGGTCATGGAGGGGTTGGGGGTCATGGAGGAGTTGGGGGTCATGGAGGGGTTGGGGGTCATGGAGGGGTTGGGGGGTCATGGAGGGGTTGGGGGTCACGGAGGAGTTGGGGGTCATGGAGGAGTTGGGGGTCATGGAGGGGTTGGGGGTCATGGAGGGGTTGGGGGTCATGGAGGGGTTGGGGGGTCATGGAGGAGTTGGGGGTCATGGAGGGGTTGGGGGTCACGGAGGAGTTGGGGGTCATGGAGGAGTTGGGGGGTCATGGAGGGGTTGGGGGGTCATGGAGGGGTTGGGGGTCATGGAGGGGTTGGGGGTCATGGAGGAGTTGGGGGTCATGGAGGGGTTGGGGGTCATGGAGGGGTTGGGGGGAAATGGAGGGGTTGGGGGTCATAGAGGAGTTGGGGGTCATGGAGGGGTTGGGGGGTCATGGAGGGGTTGGGGGTCATGGAGGAGTTGGGGGGTCATGGAGGAGTTGGGGGTCATGGAGGGGTTGGGGGTCATGGCAGAGTTGGGGGGTCATGGAGGGGTTGGGGGTCATGGAGGAGTTGGGGGTCATGGAGGGGTTGGGGGTCATGGAGGGGTTGGGGGGTCATGGAGGGGTTGGGGGTCACGGAGGAGTTGGGGGTCATGGAGGAGTTGGGGGTCATGGAGGGGTTGGGGGTCATGGAGGGGTTGGGGGTCATGGAGGGGTTGGGGGGTCATGGAGGAGTTGGGGGTCATGGAGGGGTTGGGGGTCACGGAGGAGTTGGGGGTCATGGAGGAGTTGGGGGGTCATGGAGGGGTTGGGGGGTCATGGAGGGGTTGGGGGTCATGGAGGGGTTGGGGGTCATGGAGGAGTTGGGGGGTCATGGAGGGGTTGGGGGGTCATGGAGGGGTTGGGGGGTCATGGAGGGGTTGGGGGGTCATGGAGGGGTTGGGGGTCATGGAGGAGTTGGGGGGTCATGGAGGGGTTGGGGGGTCATGGAGGAGTTGGGGGTCATGGAGGAGTTGGGGGTCATGGAGGGGTTGGGGGTCATGGAGGAGTTGGGGGTCATGGAGGTGATGGAGATGGAGAAGTCGGGGGGTCCTGGGGGAGAAGGAGAAGTCGGGGGGTCCCGGGGTCCCGGGGTCCGTTGGGTCTCACCATGGTGGTCAGGATGTATCTGTAGAACGAGGACGTCATCCCCAGCTCGGCCGCCTGCGGGAGTGACCAGAGTGACCCTCGGAGTGACCCATAGAGTGACCCACGGAGTGACCCACAGAGTGACCCTCGGAGTGACCCTCGGAGTGACCAGAGTGACCCTCGGAGTGACCCTCGGAGTGACCCACGGAGTGACCCTCGGAGTGACCCTCGGAGTGACCCGAGTGACCCACGGAGTGACCCATAGAGTGACCCACGGAGTGACCCTCGGAGTGACCCTCGGAGTGACCCTCGGAGTGACCCGAGTGACCCACGGAGTGACCCACGGAGTGACCCTCGGAGTGACCCACGGAGTGACCAGAGTGACCCACGGAGTGACCCTCGGAGTGACCCATAGAGTGACCCTCGGAGTGACCCACGGAGTGACCCTCGGAGTGACCCTCGGAGTGACCCGAGTGACCCACGGAGTGACCCACGGAGTGACCCACAGAGTGACCCACAGAGTGACCCACAGAGTGACCCACGGAGTGACCCACAGAGTGACCCACAGAGTGACCCTCGGAGTGACCCTCGGAGTGACCCGAGTGACCCACGGAGTGACCCACGGAGTGACCCATAGAGTGACCCACAGAGTGACCCTCGGAGTGACCCTCGGAGTGACCCGAGTGACCCACAGAGTGACCCTCGGAGTGACCCACAGAGTGACCCATAGAGTGACCCACAGAGTGACCCACGGAGTGACCCACGGAGTGACCCATAGAGTGACCCACAGAGTGACCCACGGAGTGACCCACGGAGTGACCCACGGAGTGACCCACAGAGTGACCCACAGAGTGACCCACGGAGTGACCCACGGAGTGACCCTCGGAGTGACCCACAGAGTGACCCACGGAGTGACCCACAGAGTGACCCTCGGAGTGACCCTCGGAGTGACCCACGGAGTGACCCACAGAGTGACCCTCGGAGTGACCCTCGGAGTGACCCACGGAGTGACCCACAGAGTGACCCGAGTGACCCACGGAGTGACCCGAGTGACCCTCGGAGTGACCCACAGAGTGACCCACAGAGTGACCCACGGAGTGACCCACAGAGTGACCCACAGAGTGACCCACGGAGTGACCCATAGAGTGACCCACAGAGTGACCCATAGAGTGACCCATAGAGTGACCCACGGAGTGACCCACAGAGTGACCCACAGAGTGACCCACAGAGTGACCCATAGAGTGACCCACAGAGTGACCCATAGAGTGACCCACGGAGTGACCCACGGAGTGACCCGAGTGACCCACAGAGTGACCCACAGAGTGACCCACGGAGTGACCCTCGGAGTGACCCTCGGAGTGACCCGAGTGACCCTCGGAGTGACCCTCGGAGTGACCCACAGAGTGACCCACGGAGTGACCCACAGAGTGACCCACAGAGTGACCCACAGAGTGACCCACGGAGTGACCCACGGAGTGACCCGAGTGACCCACAGAGTGACCCATAGAGTGACCCACAGAGTGACCCACAGAGTGACCCTCGGAGTGACCCGAGTGACCCACGGAGTGACCCACAGAGTGACCCACAGAGTGACCCACGGAGTGACCCACAGAGTGACCCGAGTGACCCTCGGAGTGACCCATAGAGTGACCCACAGAGTGACCCTCGGAGTGACCCGAGTGACCCACGGAGTGACCCATAGAGTGACCCATAGAGTGACCCACGGAGTGACCCACGGAGTGACCCATAGAGTGACCCACGGAGTGACCCACAGAGTGACCCATAGAGTGACCCACGGAGTGACCCACGGAGTGACCCTCGGAGTGACCCACAGAGTGACCCACAGAGTGACCCACAGAGTGACCCATAGAGTGACCCACGGAGTGACCCTCGGAGTGACCCTCGGAGTGACCCGAGTGACCCTCGGAGTGACCCTCGGAGTGACCCACAGAGTGACCCACAGAGTGACCCACAGAGTGACCCTCGGAGTGACCCGAGTAACCCACGGAGTGACCCACAGAGTGACCCACGGAGTGACCCACGGAGTGACCCATAGAGTGACCCACAGAGTGACCCACAGAGTGACCCACGGAGTGACCCACAGAGTGACCCACAGAGTGACCCTCGGAGTGACCCACGGAGTGACCCACGGAGTGACCCACAGAGTGACCGGAGTGACCCACGGAGTGACCCACAGAGTGACCCATAGAGTGACCCACGGAGTGACCCACGGAGTGACCCACGGAGTGACCCACGGAGTGACCGGAGTGACCCACGGAGTGACCCACAGAGTGACCCACGGAGTGACCCACGGAGTGACCCTCGGAGTGACCCACAGAGTGACCCTCGGAGTGACCCACGGAGTGACCCACAGAGTGACCCATAGAGTGACCCACAGAGTGACCCTCGGAGTGACCCACAGAGTGACCCTCGGAGTGACCCACAGAGTGACCCATAGAGTGACCCACAGAGTGACCCTCGGAGTGACCCACAGAGTGACCCTCGGAGTGACCCACAGAGTGACCCATAGAGTGACCCACAGAGTGACCCACGGAGTGACCCATAGAGTGACCCATAGAGTGACCCACGGAGTGACCCACGGAGTGACCCATAGAGTGACCCACAGAGTGACCCACGGAGTGACCCACAGAGTGACCCATAGAGTGACCCACAGAGTGACCCACAGAGTGACCCACGGAGTGACCCACGGAGTGACCCTCGGAGTGACCCATAGAGTGACCCATAGAGTGACCCACAGAGTGACCCACGGAGTGACCCACAGAGTGACCCACAGAGTGACCCACGGAGTGACCCTCGGAGTGACCCACAGAGTGACCCTCGGAGTGACCCATAGAGTGACCCATAGAGTGACCCACAGAGTGACCCACAGAGTGACCCACGGAGTGACCCACGGAGTGACCCACAGAGTGACCCATAGAGTGACCCACGGAGTGACCCACGGAGTGACCCTCGGAGTGACCCACAGAGTGACCCTCGGAGTGACCCATAGAGTGACCCATAGAGTGACCCACAGAGTGACCCATAGAGTGACCCACAGAGTGACCCACGGAGTGACCCTCGGAGTGACCCACAGAGTGACCCTCGGAGTGACCCATAGAGTGACCCATAGAGTGACCCACAGAGTGACCCACGGAGTGACCCTCGGAGTGACCCACAGAGTGACCCTCGGAGTGACCCATAGAGTGACCCATAGAGTGACCCACAGAGTGACCCACGGAGTGACCCTCGGAGTGACCCACAGAGTGACCCTCGGAGTGACCCACAGAGTGACCCATAGAGTGACCCACAGAGTGACCCACAGAGTGACCCACGGCCTGACCCCCAGCCCCAGCCCCACAGCTCCCACCCCAACACCCCAAAACCTTATGAACCCCCAGACCCACCTCTCCAGCCCCATAGCCCCCCAAGCCCCCTACCCCATAGCCTCCAGCCCCCCCAAACCCCCAGCCCCACAGCTCCCACCCCATAACTCCCACCCCAACACCTCAAAACCTTATGAACCCCCAGACCCACCTCTCCAGCCCCACAGCTCCCACCCCAACACCCCAAAACCTTAGGAAGCCCCCAGACCCACCTCTCTAGCCCCATAGCCCCCCAAGCCCCACAGCTCCCACCCCAACACCCCAAAACCTTGTGAACCCCCAGACCCACCTCTCCAGCCCCATAGCTCCCACCCCAACACCCCGAAACCTTATGAACCCCCAGACCCACCTCTCCAGCCCCACAGCCCCCAGCCCCATAACTCCCACCCCAACACCCCAAAACCTTGTGAACCCCCAGACCTACCTCTCTAGCCCCACAGCCCCCAGCCCCACAGCTCCCACCCCAACACCCCAAAACCTTATGAACCCCCAGACTCACCTCTCCAGCCCCACAGCCCCCCAAGCCCCCAGCCCCACAGCTCCCACCCCAACACCCCAAAACCTTATGAACCCCCAGACCCACCTCTCCAGCCCCATAGCCCCCCAAACCCCCAGCCCCACAGCTCCCACCCCAACACCCCAAAACCTTGTGAACCCCCAGACCCACCTCTCCAGCCCCACAGCTCCCACCCCAACACCCCAAAACCTTAGGAAGCCCCCAGACCCACCTCTCTAGCCCCATAGCCCCCCAAGCCCCACAGCTCCCACCCCAACACCCCAAAACCTTATGAACCCCCAGACCCACCTCTCCAGCCCCACAGCCCCCAGCCCCACAGCTCCCACCCCAACACCCCAAAACCTTGTGAACCCCCAGACCCACCTCTCCAGCCCCATAGCCCCCAGCCCCATAGCTCCCACCCCAACACCCCAAAACCTTATGAACCCCCAGACCCACCTCTCCAGCCCCATAGCCCCCCAAGCCCCACAGCTCCCACCCCAACACCCCAAAACCTCATGAACCCCCAGACCCACATCTTCAGCCCCACAGCCCCCCAAACCCCCAGCCCCACAGCTCCCACCCCAACACCCCAAAACCTTATGAACCCCCAGACCCACCTCTCCAGTCCCACAGCTCCCACCCCAACACCCCAAAACCTTATGAACCCCCAGACCCACCTCTCCAGTCCCACAGCTCCCACCCCAACACCCCGAAACCTTATGAACCCCCAGACCCACCTCTCCAGTCCCACAGCTCCCACCCCAACACCCCAAAACCTTATGAACCCCCAGACCCACCTCTCCAGTCCCACAGCTCCCACCCCAACACCCCAAAACCTTATGAACCCCCAGACCCACCTCTCCAGTCCCACAGCTCCCACCCCAACACCCCAAAACCTTATGAACCCCCAGACCCACCTCTCCAGTCCCACAGCTCCCACCCCAACACCCCAAAACCTTATGAACCCCCAGACCCACCTCTCCAGTCCCACAGCTCCCACCCCAACACCCCAAAACCTTATGAACCCCCAGACCCACCTCTCCAGTCCCACAGCTCCCACCCCAACACCCCAAAACCTTATGAACCCCCAGACCCACCTCTCCAGTCCCACAGCTCCCACCCCAACACCCCGAAACCTTATGAAGCCCCAGACCCACCTCTCCAGCCCCATAGCCCCCCAAGCCCCACAGCTCCCACCCCAACACCCCAAAACCTTATGAACCCCCAGACCCACCTCTCCAGCCCCACAGCTCCCACCCCAACACCCCAAAACCTTAGGAAGCCCCCAGACCCACCTCTCTAGCCCCATAGCCCCCCAAGCCCCACAGCTCCCACCCCAACACCCCAAAACCTTATGAACCCCCAGACCCACATCTTCAGCCCCACAGCCCCCCAAGCCCCCAGCCCCACAGCTCCCACCCCAACACCCCAAAACCTTATGAACCCCCAGACCCACCTCTCCAGCCCCACAGCTCCCACCCCAACACCCCGAAACCTTAGGAAGCCCCCAGACCCACCTCTCTAGCCCCATAGCCCCCCAAGCCCCACAGCTCCCACCCCAACACCCCAAAACCTTATGAACCCCCAGACCCACCTCTCCAGTCCCACAGCTCCCACCCCAACACCCCAAAACCTTATGAACCCCCAGACCCACCTCTCCAGTCCCACAGCTCCCACCCCAACACCCCAAAACCTTATGAACCCCCAGACCCACCTCTCCAGTCCCACAGCTCCCACCCCAACACCCCAAAACCTTATGAACCCCCAGACCCACCTCTCCAGCCCCACAGCCCCCAGCCCCATAGCTCCCACCCCAACACCCCAAAACCTTATGAACCCCCAGACCCACCTCTCCAGTCCCACAGCTCCCACCCCAACACCCCGAAACCTTAGGAAGCCCCCAGACCCACCTCTCTAGCCCCATAGCCCCCAGCCCCACAGCTCCCACCCCATAACTCCCACACCAACACCCCAAAACCTTATGAACCCCCAGACCCACCTCTCCAGTCCCACAGCTCCCACCCCAACACCCCAAAACCTTATGAACCCCCAGACCCACCTCTCCAGCCCCACAGCTCCCACCCCAACACCCCAAAACCTTATGAACCCCCAGACCCACCTCTCCAGCCCCATAGCCCCCCAAGCCCCACAGCTCCCACCCCAACACCCCAAAACCTTATGAACCCCCAGACCCACATCTTCAGCCCCACAGCCCCCCAAACCCCCAGCCCCACAGCTCCCACCCCAACACCCCAAAACCTTATGAACCCCCAGACCCACCTCTCCAGTCCCACAGCTCCCACCCCAACACCCCAAAACCTTATGAACCCCCAGACCCACCTCTTCAGCCCCACAGCTCCCACCCCAACACCCCAAAACCTTATGAACCCCCAGACCCACCTCTCCAGCCCCATAGCCCCCCAAGCCCCACAGCTCCCACCCCAACACCCCAAAACCTTATGAACCCCCAGACCCACCTCTCCAGCCCCACAGCCCCCAGCCCCATAGCTCCCACCCCAACACCCCAAAACCTTATGAACCCCCAGACCCACCTCTCCAGTCCCACAGCTCCCACCCCAACACCCCAAAACCTTATGAACCCCCAGACCCACCTCTCCAGCCCCACAGCTCCCACCCCAACACCCCAAAACCTTATGAACCCCCAGACTCACCTCTCCAGCCCCATAGCCCCCCAAGCCCCACAGCTCCCACCCCAACACCCCGAAACCTTAGGAAGCCGCCAGCCCCACCTCTCCAGGCCCCCCAAACCCCCCCAAACCCCTCCGAGCCCCCCAACCTTGGTGAGGACGAGGTGTGCGACGGGGGCGCTGGCGTCGATGATGATGGTGCCGATGTGGTCGTCGCGAATCTCCTTCAGCAGAGACGTGGGGTCCCCCGCCTCGTCCAGCATCCGCACCGACAGCGTCTCCCGCGAGATCAGGAACCCCCGAACCAGCTCCTCCAGCCGCAATAAACCTGGGGACCCGGGGGGGGGGGGGGGGGGGGCACCCCGGGATTGGTACCCAGGGAAAACACCCCCCCCCTTCCCCCCCCGAACCCCAATATCCAGCTGTGGGAACTCCTATGAGTCTATATTGGGGACCCTCCTAATCTGTACCCCCTAAATTCCACCCCCACCTATAGCATCGTCTCCCCTATAAAAGAGATTTGGGGGGGGCTGGTACCCAGGGACCCCCCCTGAACCCCAACACCCAGCTCTGGGAACTCCTATGAGTCTATATTGGGGACCCCCCCTACCCTGCACCCCCTAAATTCCTCATCCCTATAGCATCATCTCCCCTATAAAAGAGATTTGGGGGGCACCCAGGGCCCCCCCACAAAAAATCCAGCGCTGGGAACTCCCATGAGTCCATATTGGGGACCCCCCCTACCCTGCACCCCCTAAATTCCATCCCCCCTATAGCATCAACTCCCCTATAAAAGAGATTTGGGGGGGGCTGGTACCCAGGGACCCCCCCCCGAACCCCAATATCCAGCTGTGGGAACTCCTATGAGTCTATATTGGGGACCCTCCTAATCTGTACCCCCTAAATTCCATCCCCCCTATAGCATCGTCTCCCCTATAAAAGAGATTTGGGGGGGGCTGGTACCCAGGGACCCCCCCTGAACCCCAACACCCAGCTCTGGGAACTCCTATGAGTCTATATTGGGGACCCCCCTACCCTGCACCCCCTAAATTCCTCATCCCTATAGCATCATCTCCCCTATAAAAGAGATTTGGGGGGCACCCAGGGCCCCCCCACAAAAAATCCAGCGCTGGGAACTCCCATGAGTCCATATTGGGGACCCCCCCTACCCTGCACCCCCTAAATTCCATCCCCCCTATAGCATCGTCTCCCCTATAAAAGAGATTGGGGGGGGCTGGTACCCAGGGACCCCCCCTGAACCCCAACACCCAGCTCTGGGAACTCCTATGAGTCTATATTGGGGACCCTCCTAATCTGTACCCCCTAAATTCCAACCCTCCTATAGCATCAACTCCCCTATAAAAGAGATTTGGGGGGGGCTGGTACCCAGGGACCCCCCCTGAACCCCAACACCCAGCTCTGGGAACGCCTATGAGTCTATATTGGGGACCCCCCTACCCTGCACCCCCTAAATTCCTCATCCCTATAGCATCATCTCCCCTATAAAAGAGATTTGGGGGGCACCCAGGGCCCCCCCACAAAAAATCCAGCGCTGGGAACTCCCATGAGTCCATATTGGGGACCCCCCCTACCCTGCACCCCCTAAATTCCATCCCCCCTATAGCATCAACTCCCCTATAAAAGAGATTTGGGGGGGCTGGTACCCAGGGACCCCCCCCGAACCCCAATATCCAGCTGTGGGAACTCCTATGAGTCTATATTGGGGACCCTCCTAATCTGTACCCCCTAAATTCCATCCCCCCTATAGCATCGTCTCCCCTATAAAAGAGATTGGGGGGGGCTGGTACCCAGGGACCCCCCCCGAACCCCAATATCCAGCTCTGGGAACTTCTATGAGTCTATATTGGGGACCCTCCTAATCTGTACCCCCTAAATTCCACCCCTCCTATAGCATCAACTCCCCTATAAAAGAGATTTGGGGGGCACCCAGGGACCCCCCACAAAAAATCCAGCTCTGGGAACTCCTATGAGTCTATATTGGGGACCCCCCCTACCCTGTACCCCCTAAATTCCATCCCCCCTATAGCATCAACTCCCCTATAAAAGAGATTTGGGGGGCACCCAGGGACCCCCCACAAAAAATCCAGCGCTGGGAACTCCTATGTGTCTATATTGGGGACCCCCCCTACCCTGTACCCCCTAAATTCCATCCCCCCTATAGCATCAACTCCCCTATAAAAGAGATTTGGGGGGGGCTGGTACCCAGGGACCCCCCCCCGAACCCCAATATCCAGCTGTGGGAACTCCTATGAGTCTATATTGGGGACCCCCCGTACCCTGCACCCCCTAAATTCCACCCCTCCTATAGCATTATCTCCCCTATAAAAGAGATTGGGGGGGGCTGGTACCCAGGGACCCCCCCCCCGAACCCCAATATCCAGCTGTGGGAACTCCTATGAGTCCATATTGGGGACCCTCCTAATCTGTAACCCCTAAATTCCATCCCCCCTATAGCATCGTCTCCCCTATAAAAGAGATTTGGGGGGGGCTGGTACCCAGGGACCCCCCCCCGAACCCCAATATCCAGCTCTGGGAACTCCTATGAGTCTATATTGGGGACCCTCCTAATCTGTACCCCCTAAATTCCATCCCCCCTATAGCATCATCTCCCCTATAAAAGAGATTTGGGGGGGGCTGGTACCCAGGGACCCCCCCCCGAACCCCAATATCCAGCTGTGGGAACTCCTATGAGTCTATATTGGGGACCCTCCTAATCTGTACCCCCTAAATTCCATCCCCCCTATAGCATCGTCTCCCCTATAAAAGAGATTTGGGGGGGGCTGGTACCCAGGGACCCCCCCCCGAACCCCAATATCCAGCTGTGGGAACTCCTATGAGTCTATATTGGGGACCCTCCTAATCTGTACCCCCTAAATTCCATCCCCCCTATAGCATCGTCTCCCCTATAAAAGAGATTTGGGGGGGGCTGGTACCCAGGGACCCCCCCTGAACCCCAACACCCAGCTCTGGGAACCCCCATGACTCTATATTGGGGACCCCCCCTACCCTGTACCCCCTAAATTCCATCCCCCCTATAGCATCAACTCCCCTATAAAAGAGATTTGGGGGGGGCTGGTACCCAGGGACCCCCCCTGAACCCCAATATCCAGCTCTGGGAACTCCTATGAGTCTATATTGGGGACCCTCCTAATCTGTACCCCCTAAATTCCACCCCTCCTATAGCATCATCTCCCCTATAAAAGAGATTTGGGGGGCACCCAGGGACCCCCTCTGAACCCCAACACCCAGCTCTGGGAACACCCATGAGTCCATATTGGGGACCCCCCTACCCTGCACCCCCTAAATTCCATCCCCCCTATAGCATCAACTCCCCTATAAAACAGATTTTGGGGGGGCTGGTACCCAGGGACCCCCCCTGAACCCCAATATCCAGCTCTGGGAACTTCTATGAGTCTATATTGGGGACCCCCCCTACCCTGTACCCCCTAAATTCCACCCCTCCTATAGCATCAACTCCCCTATAAAAGAGATTTGGGGGGCACCCAGGGACCCCCCACAAAAAATCCAGCGCTGGGAACTCCATGAGTCCATATTGGGGACCCCCCCTACCCTGCACCCCCTAAATTCCATCCCCCCTATAGCTCCCCTATAAAAGAGATTTGGGGGGGGCTGGTACCCAGGGACCCCCCCCGAACCCCAATATCCAGCTGTGGGAACTCCTATGAGTCTATATTGGGGACCCTCCTAATCTGTACCCCCTAAAATTCCATCCCCCCTATAGCATCAACTCCCCTATAAAAGAGATTTGGGGGGGCTGGTACCCAGGGACCCCCCCTGAACCCCAATATCCAGCTGTGGGAACTCCTATGAGTCTATATTGGGGACCCTCCTAATCTGTACCCCCTAAATTCCATCCCCCCTATAGCATCGTCTCCCCTATAAAAGAGATTTGGGGGGGGCTGGTACCCAGGGACCCACCCTGAACCCCAACACCCAGCTCTGGGAACCCCCATGACTCTATATTGGGGACCCCCCTACCCTGTACCCCCTAAATTCCATCCCCCCTATAGCATCATCTCCCCTATAAAAGAGATTTGGGGGGGGCTGGTACCCAGGGACCCCCCCCCGAACCCCAACACCCAGCTCTGGGAACCCCCATGAGTCTATATTGGGGACCCCCCTACCCTGCACCCCCTAAATTCCTCATCCCTATAGCATCATCTCCCCTATAAAAGAGATTTGGGGGGCACCCAGGGACCCCCCACAAAAAATCCAGCGCTGGGAACTCCCATGAGTCCATATTGGGGACCCCCCCTACCCTGTACCCCCTAAATTCCATCCCCCCTATAGCATCAACTCCCCTATAAAAGAGATTTGGGGGGGGCTGGTACCCAGGGACCCCCCCCCGAACCCCAATATCCAGCTCTGGGAACTCCTATGAGCCTATATTGGGGACCCCCCCTACCCTGTACCCCCTAAATTCCACCCCCCCTATAGCATCAACTCCCCTATAAAAGAGATTTGGGGGGCACCCAGGGACCCCCAATTCTGGGAACCCGATTCCTGGGGACCCCCCAGCCCTGGGACCCCCAAACCCCCCCCTCATACCCCATAGCCCCCCCCTCATCCCTATAGCCCCCCCCTCATACCCCATAGCCCCCCCCTCACCCTATAGCCCCCCCTCATACCCCATAGCCCCCCCCAAACCCTATAGCCCCCCCCTCATACCCCATAACCCCCTCCCCTCCCCTTGTACCCCCCCCTCATACCCCATAGCCCCCTCCCCTCCCCTTGTACCCCCTCCTCATACCCCATAACCCCCTCCCCTCCCCTTGTACCCCCCCCTCATACCCCATAACCCCCTCCCCTCCCCTTGTACCCCCCTCATGCCCCATAACCCCCTCCCCTCCCCTTGTACCCCCCCCTCATACCCCATAACCCCCTCCCCTCCCCTTGTACCC
Organism: Clamator glandarius; assembly: GCA_033459285.1. Taxonomy (NCBI): domain Eukaryota; kingdom Metazoa; phylum Chordata; class Aves; order Cuculiformes; family Cuculidae; genus Clamator; species Clamator glandarius. The sequence continues at coordinate 53,863 of JAUNZM010001608.1, forward strand.
CCCCCTCATACCCCATA
>JAUNZM010001609.1:0-15000 GCA_033459285.1 Clamator glandarius
GGTTTTGGATTAGGGTTAGGAAAAGGGTTAGGGTTAGGGGGTTAGGGTTAGTTTTAGTGTTAGGGTTAGGGTTAGGTTTAGGTTTTGGATTAGGTTTAGGAATAGGGGTTTTCCTTTAGTGTTAGAGTTAGAGTTAGGGTTGGTCCAAAATTAAAATAAGGGTTAGGTTTCAGGTTAGGGTTAGTGTGCCACTAAAGTTAGGGTTAGGGTTAGGCCGTTAGGCTTAGGGTCATTTGGATTAGGGTTGGAGTTAGGGTTATGGTTAGGGTTATTGTTAGATTTATATTGAAGGTTTAGGGTGGGCCCACCATTATGATAAGGGTTAGAGTTATGGTTAAGTGTTAGGTTTATGGGTTAGGTGTTAAGTTTATTGGTTTGGGTTTTGTGTTAGTGTTTGGATTAGGTTTAGTGTTAATGTTGGGGTTAGTGTTTAGGGCAAGGTTTAGGGTTTGGATTTAGTTACAGGTTAGGCTTAGTTTTTGGGATAGATGTTAAGTAATGGTTTAGGTTTAGGATTACAGTTTAGTTGTAGAATAAGGGTTAAGATTAGGGTTAGTGTTCGGGTAAGGGTTAAGAGTTATGTTTGGGGTTAGTGTTTGGATTATTGTTAGGTATAGGGTTAGGGTTAGGATTGGGTTTAGTGTTAGGTTTAGGGGTTAAGTTTAGGGTTAAGTTTAGCCTTAGGGTTAGGGTTAGGATTGGGTTTTGGGTTAGGGTTAGGTTTGGGTTAAGGGTAGGGTTTGGAGTAGTGTTAGGGCTGGATTAGGGGTAGGGTTAGTGTTAGGGTTAGGGTTAGGATTAGGATTAGGGTTAGTTGTTAGATTTAGGTGTTAGGGTAAATGTTAGGGTTAGTGTTAATGTTAGGGGTTACTCTTAGGGTTAGGGTTAGGATTAGGGGTTAGGGTTAGGATTAGGGTTAGGGTTAGGATTAGGGGTTAGGGTTAGGTTTAGCGTAGTATTAGTGTTAGTGTTAGGTTAGGGTTAGGGGTAATGTTATGGTTAAGGTTAGGTTTAGGGTTAGGGTTAGGCTTAGGGTTAGGTTTTGAGATAGGGTTAAGGTTGGGTTAGGTTTAGGGTTAGGTTTAGGGTTAGGTTTAGGTTTAGTGTTGGGGTTAGGGTTCGGTGTTAGGGTTAGGGTTAGTGTTAGGATTAATGTTAAGGGTTAGGGTTAGTATTAAGGTTAAGGTTAGGGTTATGTTTAGGTTTAGGGTTTTGTGTTAGGTTTAGTGGTTAGGGTTAGCATTAGGGTTAGGGTTAGGTTTAGCGATATGGTTAGGGTTATGTGTTAGGCTTAATGTTCGGGTTAGGTTTAGGGTTAGGGTTTGGTTTAGTGTTAGATTTGGTCCAAAATTAAAATAAAGGTCAGGTTTAGGCTTAGGGTTAGTGTGCCATAAGTGTTAGGGTTAGGTTTAGGTTTAGTGTCATTTGGGTAAGGTTTAGGGTAGGGTTAGGGTTAGGGTTAGGGTTAGGGTTATGTTTAGGCTTTGGGTTAGGGTTAGGGTTAGGTTTAGACTTTGGGTCAGGCTTAGTTTTAGATTAATGTTTAGGTTTAGGGTGGGCCCACCATTAGTATAAGGTTTAGAGTTATGATTAAGTGTTGTGTTTATGGGTTATGGTTAGTGGTTAGGGTTAGGGGTTAGGGTTTTTTGTTAGTGTTTGGATTAGGGTTAGTGTTAGTGTTGGGTTTAGTGTTTAGGGCAAGGTTTAGGGTTAGGATTAAGTTTCAGGTTAGGCTTAGGTTTTGAGTTAGAGATTAAGGTTAGATTTAGGTTTAGGATTAGACTTTAGTTTTAGAATGTAATTTAGGATTAGGGTTAGTGTTAGGGTTTGGATTAAGATTTATTTTTAGGGTTAGGGTTTGAATTAGGGTTAGGAATAGTGTTAGGGTGTTCAGATTTGTGTTAGGCTTTGGGTTAGAGTTAGGGTTATGGTTAGGTTTAAGGGTTTGGGTTAGAGTTAGGGTAAGCGTTAGGTTTATGGTTAGGGTTAGAGTTAGGGTTAGGTATAGATTTATGTTTAGGTTTAGGGTGGGCCTACCGTTAGGATAAGTGTTGGAGTTATGGTTAAGTGTTATGTTTATGGATTAGAGTTAGGAGTTAGTGTTAGGGGTTAGGGTTAGGGGTTAGTGTTTGGATTGGGGTTAGTGTTTAGGGCAAGGTTTAGTGTTTGAATTAAGTTTCAGGTTAGGCTTCGTTTTTGAGTTAGATATTAAGATTAGGTTAAGGTTTAGGATTAGACATTTGTTGTAGAATAAGGGTTAGGATTAGGGTTAGTGTTAGGGTCAAGATTTTTGTTTGAGGTTAGGGTTTGGATTAGTGTTGGGATAGGGTTAGGTTTTGGGGGGTTAGTGTAAGGGTGAGGGATAGAATTGGGTTTAGGGGGTTAGTGTAAGGTTTAGGGTTAGGGTCATTTGGGTTAGGGTTAGGGTTAGGGTTAGGGGTTAGGTTTAAGCCTAGGGTTAGTGTTAGGGTTGGGTTAGTGTTAGGGTTAAGTTAGCGTTAGTTTTAGGGTTAGTGATAGGGTTAGGATTAGGGTTAGGGGTTAGAGTTAAGTTTATTGTTAGGGTTAGGTGTTAGGGTTAAAGTTAGGGATAGAGTTAGTTTTAGGGTTTAGTGTTAGGTTTAGGGTAAGGTTTAGGGATAGGTTTATGGTTAGGGGTAGTGTTATGGTTAGTGTTAGGGTTAGTGTTCGGGTTGGGGTTAGGGTTAGGGTTAGGTGTTAGTGTTAGTGTTAGGGTTAGGGTTAGTGTTAGGGTTAGGTTTAGGGATAGTGTTAGGGTGTGGGTTTGGCTTAGGTTTAGGGTTCGGTTAGGGTTAGGTTTAGGGTTATATTTAGGGTTAAGGTTTGTGTTAGATTTAGGGTTTGGATTAGGGTTAGGGATAGGGATAGGGTTAGGGTAAAGTGTTAGATTTTAGGGTTTGGATTAAGGTTAGGTCTAGAGTTAGTGTTAGAGGGTTAGGATTAGTGTTAGTGTTATGGTTAGGGTTAAGGTTATGGTTATGTTTGCCTTAGGGTTAATGTGCCATTAGGGTTAGGGTTAAGATTAGGGTTAGGCCAATTGGCTTAGGGTCTTTTGGTTTAGGGTTAGGTTATGTTTATGGTTAGGGTTAGATTTATTTTTAGGTATAGGTTGGGCCCACCATTAGGATAAGGGTTTGGTTAAGTGTGGACTAGGTTCTGAGGGACATGGTTTAGTGTTTGATAGGAATGGCCGGACTCGATGATCCAGTGGGTCTCTTCCAACCTGGTTATTCTGATTCTATGATTCTATGTTTATGGGTTAGGGATTAGTGTTAGAGGTTAGGGTTAAGTTTAGGGTTAGGTGTCAGGCTTAGTGTTAGGGTTAGGGTTAAGGTTACGGTGAAATTTTGGGTTATGGTTAGGGTTATGGTTAGGGTTAGATTTATATTTAGGATAAGAGTTTGCCCACTATTAGGATAAAGGTTGGAGTTTTGATTAAGCGTTTTATTTATGGGTTAGGGTTAGGGGTTAGAGTTTGGAGTTTGGGTTAGGATTAGTGTAAGTGTTAGTATTGGGCTTAGTGTTTAGTGTAAGTTTAAGGGTTAGGATGAAGTTTCAGGTTATCTTAAATTTTGGGATTGAGATTAAGGTTAGATTTAGGATTTGGTTTAGAATTTAATTGTAGAATAAGGATTAGGGTTAGAGTTAAGGTTAATGTTAGGGATAGGATTAGGGCTAGGGGTTAGAATTAGTGTTAGGGTTAGTGGTTAGGGTTAGGGTGGGTTTAGGGTTAGGGTTAGGATTAGGATTAGGATTAGGATTAGGATTAGGATTAGGGTTTGGGTTAGGGTTAGAGTTAGGGTCATTTGGGTTAGGATTAGGGTTTGGGTTTGGTTTAGGGTTAGAGTTAAGGTTAGTGTTAGAATGGCAGTTAGGATTAGGGTTTGGTTTAGGGTTGGAGTTAGGGTTATTGTTAGAGTGAGAGTTAGGGTTAAGGTTAGGGTTTGGATAAAGTTTTGGATTTAGGGTTAGGGTTAGGGTTAGGGTTAGGGTTAGGGTTAGGCTTAGGCTTAGGCTTAGGCTTAGGGTGCCCATAGGGTTAGGTTTATGTTTATGTTTAGTGTTAGAGTTAGGGTTAGTCATTAGATTTGGTGTCATTTGGGTTAGGATTAGGGATTGCTGTTAGGGTTAATGTCTTATGGGTTAGGGTTAGGTTTACGGTTAGAGTTAGGGTTCGGTTTAGGATTAGGTTTATGTTTAAAGTTACGGTTAGGGTTAGGGTTAGGTTTAGGGTTAGGGTTAGGGTTAGGGTAAGGATTAGGGGTAGTGTTAAGTTTAGGGTTAGGTTTAGGGCTAAGGTTAGGGTTATGTACTAGGTGTTAGGGTTAGGGTTATGGTTAGAGTTAGGGTTTGGTGTTAGGTTTAGGATGGGTCCACGATTAGGGTTAGGGTTAGTGTGCCATTAGAGTTAGTGTTAGGTTTAAAATTAGGCCATTAGGATTAGGTTTGGGTTAGTGTTAGGGGTTTAGTCTTAGGGTTATTGTTAGGGGTAAGTTCAGGTGTAGGTTTAGTGGTTAGGGTTAGGGTTAGAGGGTTAGGATTAGGGTTAATTTCAGGGTTAGGGTTATGTTTAGGGTTAGAATTAGGGTTCAGTGTTAGGGTTAGGATAAGGTTTAGGGTTAGGGTTAGGGTTAGGGTAAGGGTTAGGGTTAGGCTTAGGGGTTAGGGTTAGAGTTAAGGTTTAGGGTTAGGATTAATGGATTATGTTTAGTGTTAGGGTTACAGATTAGGTTTAGGGATATGGTTAGGGTTTGAATGGGTCCACAATTAGGATAAGGGTTAGGGTTAAGGGTTATATTTAAGGCTTAGGGTTAGGGATTAGGCTTAGTGTTATGGTTAGGGTTTAGGGTTGGGGGATAGGTTTAGGGGTTCGGAGTTAGGATTAGGGTTAGGTTTAGGCGTTAGGTATAGTGATAAATGGGTTAGGGTTTGGTTTAGAGTTAGAGTTAGGGTTAGGATTAGGATAAGGGTTAGGTTTAGTGTTAGGGTTAGGGTTATAGTTAGAGGTAGGGTTAGGCATTAGGGTTAGGTTTATGCTTAAGTTTAGGTTGAGGGTAAGTGTGGGTCCACCTTTAGGGTTATGGTCATTTGGGTTAGGGTTACGGTTTAGTTTTCGGGTTAGGGTTGTGTTTAGTGTAAGGGTTAGTGTTATGGTTAGTGTTAGGGTTAGGGTTAGGATTGTGTCTACCATTATGATAAGGGTTAGGGTCAGCGTTAAGGGTTATTTTTAAGGCTTAGGGTTAGGGGTTAGTGTTAGGTTTAAGGTTAGGTTTAGCGGTTAGGGTTAGGGTTAGGGTTAGGTTTAGTGTTAGGATGGGTCCATCATTAAGATAAGGGTTAGTGTCAGCATTAAATGTTATGTTTAAGGGTTAGGGTTAGGGGTTAGGTTTAGGTTTAAGGTTTGGGTTAGGGGCTTAGAGTAATATTTAGGGTTAGGGTTAGAGGTTAGTGTTAGTGCGTTAGGGTTAGGGTTAAAGGTTAGGTTTAGTGTTAGGGTTAATGTTAGAGTTAGGGTTAGGGTTACGGTTAGGAATAGGGTTAGGTTTGGTCCAACATTAGGATAAGGGTTAGGGTTAAGTATTATGTTTAAGGATTAGGATTAGTGTTAGGGTTAGGTTTAGGGAGACATTAGGTTTAGTCTTAGGATTAGGGTTAGGATTAGGGTTCCGTTTAGGGTTAGTGTATAGGTTAGAGTGTCATTAGGGTTAGGTTTATAGTTATGGTCAGTGTTAGGGTTTAGGTTAGGCGTTAGGTTTAGAGTCATTTGGGTTAGGGTCAGGGTTAGGTGTTAGGGTTAGGGTCATATGGGTTATAGTTAGGTTTAGGGTTAGAGTTAAGGTTATGATTAGGGTTAGGTTTAAGGTTAGGGTTAGGGTTAGGGTTAGGGTTAGGGTTAGGGTTAGGGTTAGTGTTTGTGTGGGTCCACCATCAGGTTTAGGGTCATTTGGGTTAGGGTTAATGTTAGGTTTAGGTGTTAGGTTTAGGGTTAGTGTTATTGTTAGGGTTATGGTTTTGGTTTGATTTAGGTTTACGGTTAGGATTTGAGTTAGGGTTAGGGTTAGGGTTACAGTTCGGAGTTAGAGTTAGGGTTAGGTTTAGGATTAGGTTGCCATTAGGGTTAGGGTTAGGTTTAGTTTTATGGTTAGCATTAGGATTAGGTTTAGGGTGGGTCCACCATTAGGATAAGGGTTAGGGCCAGCGTTAAGGTTTATGTTTAAGGGTTATGGTTAGGGGTTAGTGTTAGGTTTAAGTTTAGGGGTAGGGGGTTAGGATTATATTTATTGTTTGGGTTAGGATTAGGCTGTTGTTTTGGTTAGGTTAGGTTTATGGTTAGGGTTAGAGTTAGGGATAGGTTTAGGCGTTAGGGTTATGGTCATTTTGGTCAGGGTTACGGTTAAGGTTAGAGTTATCTTTAGGTGTAATGGTTAGTATTAGGGTTAAGGTTAGGGTTAGTGGTTAGCCTTAGGGTTAGTGTTAGGGTTAGGGGTTTAGAGTTAGGGCTATGGTTAGGGTTGCATTTAGAGTAAGGGTGCCGTTAGTGTTAGTGGTAGGGTTAGTTTTAAGGTGCCATTAAGGTTAGGGATAGGGTTAGGCATCAGGGTTAGGGTCATATGTGTTAGGGTTAGGTTTAGGGTTAGAGTTAGCATTAGGGTGAGGTTTAAGTTTAGGGTTAGGGTTAGGGTTAGGATTATGTTTAGTGTTAGGGTTAGGGTAAGGGTTAGGGTTAGCGTGGGATTTAGTGTGGGTCCACGATTAGGTTTAGGGTCATTTGGGTTAGAGTTATGGTTAGGGGTTAGTTTTAGTTTTAGGTTTAGGGTTATAGTTAGTGTTAGGGTGAGGATTAGTGTGGATCCACGACTAGGGTTAGGGTCATTTGGATTAGAGTGAAGGTTAGGGGTTAGGTTTAGGGTTAGGGTTATAGTTATGTTAGGGTTAGTGTTCGGGGTTAGAGTCAGGTTTAGGTTTAGGGTTAGGGTGAGGTTTAGGGTGCCATTAAGGTTAGGCTTAGGGTTAGGGTTAGGTGTAGTGTTAGAGTTCGTGTTAGTGTTAGGATGTGTCCAAAATTAAAATAAGGTTAGGTTTAGTTTTTAGTTTAGTGTGCTATTAGGGTTAGGGTTAGGGTTAATGTGGATCCACGATTAGGAAAAGTGTTAGTGTTAACGTTATGATTAAAGCTTAGGGTTAGGGGTTAGTCTTAGTGGTTAGGGTATTGTGTTAGTGTTTTGATTAGGGTTTGTTTAGAGTTAATGTTAGTCTTAGGGTTAGGGTGGTTCCACCATTAGCAAAATGGTTACTGTTACGTTTACGGTTAGGGTTAGTTTTAGAGTACCATTAGGGTTAGGTTTAGGGTTAGGGGTTAGGTTTAGGGTTAGGGTTATGGGTACGGGTAGTGTTAGCGTTAGTGTTAGGATTAGGGTAGGTGCATCATTAGGTGTTAGGATTAGAGTTAATGGTTATGTTTAAAAGGTAGGGTTATAGGTTAGGTTTAGTGTGGAGTTAGGGTTAGGTTTAGGGTGCCATTAGGGTTAGGGTTAGGCATTAGGGTTAGAGTAATTTGGGTTAGGGTTAGGGTTAAGATTAGGGTTAAGGTTAGGTGTTATGATTAGGTTTAGGGTTAAGGTTATTGTTAGGGTTAGGGTTGGGTTTAGGGTTAGGGTTGGGTTTAGGGTTAGAGTTAGGGTTATGTTGGGTCCAACATTAGGTTTAGAGTTAAGGTAAGAGTTAGAGTTAGGCCATTAGTGTTAGGTTCATTTTGGTTTGGGTTAGTGTTAGTGTTAGGGTTAGGGAAGGCCATTAGTGTTAGGTTCATTTCGGTTAGGGTTAGGGTTAGTGTTAGGGGTTAGGGTTAGTGCTAAAGTTAGGTGTTATGGTTAGGGTTAGAGTTTACATTAGGGTTATGAGTGCAGGGTAAGGATTAGGGTTCGGATTATTTTAGGGTTAGGGTTTAGGGTTAGCCTTAGGGGGGTAGGTTTTTGGGGTAGTGTTAGGGTTAGGAATAGTGTTAGTGTGTCATTAGGGTTTGTGTTAATGTTGGTCCACCATTAGGATAAGGGTTAGGGTTAGGGTTAGCATGAGAGTGCTATTAAGGTTAGAGTTAGGGTTAGGGTTAAGCTATTAGGATTAGGGTAATTTGGTTAGGTTTAGGGTTATGGTTAGGGTGATGTTTAGGATTAGGGTTAGGGTTAGGGTTATGTTTAGGTTTAGGGTGGGCACAAAATTATGATCAGGGTTAGAATTGTGGTTAAGGATTATGTTTAATGGTTAGAATTAAGCGTTAGGGTTAGGGGTTAGGCTTTTGTGTTAATGTTTATATTAGGGTTAGTGTTAGTGTTGGGGTTAGTGTTTAGGGTTAGGTTTAGGGTTAGGTTTAGGGTTAGGTTTAGGGTTAGCTTCGTGTTTCGGATTTCAGTTAGTTTTGGGGGTATAGATTAAGGTTAGAATTAGAGTTAGGATTAGACTTTAGGTGTAGAATAAGTGTTAGGATTAGGGTTAGGGTTAGGGATTATGTTTAGGGTTAGGGTTAAGGTTAGGTTTAATGTTAGGGGATTAGTGTTAGGATTAAGGGTAGAGTTAAGTTAAAGGTGCCTTTATGGTATGGTTAGGGATAGGGTTAGGGGTTAGGCGAGGTTTAGGGTTAGGGTTATGGTTAGGGTTCGTGTTAGGGTGGGTCCACCATTAGGATATAGGTTAGGGTTAGGGTTAAGGGTTATGTTTAAGGGTTAGGTGTTATGGTTAGGGTTAGTTTTAGTGTTAGGGTTAGTGTTAGGGTTATCTTTAGGTTTAGGGTTAGCTTTAGGGTGGATCCACCATTAGCGTTAGGGTTAGGGTTAGGTTTAAGTTTCCATTAGGTTTAGGGTTAGGCCTTTAGAGTTAGGGTCATTTGGGTTAGGATTAGCGTTAGTTGCTAGGGTTAGTGTCATATGGGTTAGGGTTAGGTTTAGGGTTAGAATTAGGGTTAGTGTTAGGATTAGGGTTAGAATTAGGGTTAGGGTTAGAATTAGGGTTAGCTTTAGGGTATGAGTTAGGAGTTGAGGTTAGGTTGGGTTATGCCCACCATTAGGATAAGGGTTAGGATTATGGTTAAGGTTTATGTTTAAGGGTTAGGATTAGGAGTTAGAGTTAGGGTTTCTGTTTTGTGTTAGTGTTTGGATTATGGTTAGTGTTTATGGTTAGTTTAGGCCTATGTTTAGTGTGATGTTTATGTTTCTAGTTAGGGTTATTTTTTGGGTTAGAGATTAAGGTATGTTTTAGGTTTAGAATTACAATTTAGATGTAGAATAAGGGTTAGGATTAGGGTTATGGTTAAGTTTAGGTTTACGGTATATTTTTAGGGTTAGGGATAGGGTTAGGGTTAGGTGTTAGGGTTAGCGTAAGGGTTAGGAGGGTTCTGGGTTAAGGTTAGGAGGTTAGGGTTAGGATTACGGGTTAGGTTCAAGGTTAGTGTTCTGCTTAGAGTTAGGGTTAGGGTTAGGGTTAGGCTTAGGGTTAGGGATAAGTTTAGGTTTAGGGTTAGGGTTAGAGTTAGGGTTACGTTTAGGGTTAGACTTAGTGTGGCTTTAGGGTTAGGTTTAGGGTTTGGGTTAGGGTTAGGGTTAGGCGTTAGGGTTAGGGTCATTTGGATTATGGTTAGAGTTATGTTTAGGACTAGCTTTAGGGGTTAGGTTTAGGGTTAGGGATAAGTTTAGTGTGGGTCCAGAATTAGGATAAAATTAGGGTTAGGGATAGGGTTCTACTAGGGTTAGAGTTAAGGTTAGGGTTTGGCCATTAAATTTAGGGTCATTTGGGTTAGGTTTAGGGTTAGGGCTAGGTTTAGGGTTAGGATTAGGTTTAGGGTTACACTTAGTGTGGATCCACCATTAGGATAAGGGTTAGAGTTTGTGTTAAGGGTTAAGTTTAAGGCTTAGGGTTTTGGGTTAGTGTTAGTGTTGGCATTAGTGCTTAGCGTTAGGTTTAGATTTAGGTTAATGTTTCTAGTTAGGGTTAGTTTTTGGATTAGAGATTAATGTTAGGTTTTTATTTAGGATTAGGTGTTAGGTATAGAATAAGTGTTCAAATTAGGTTTAGGGTTAGGTTTAGGGTTAGTGTTAGGGTTAGGGTTAAGGTGTTAGCATCAGATGGTTAGGGTTAGTAAGAGTGTTTAGGTTTAGGGTTAGGGTTAAGGTAAGGGTTAGAGTTAGGGTAAGGGTTAGGGTTAGGGTTAGTGTTAGGTGTAGGGTTACGATTAGGGTGGGTCCACCATTAGGGTTAGGGTTAGGGTTAGGTGTTATGGTTAGGGTTAACAATAGGGTTAGAGGTCTAGTGTAAGGATTAGTGTTAAGGGTTTGGTTTAGGGTCAGGGTTAGTGTTAGCGGTAGGGTGGGTCTGCCATTAGGATAAGGGTTATGATTAGCATTAAGTGTTATTTTTAAGAGTTAGGGTTAGGAGTTACAGTTAGAGTTAGTGTTATTTTTAGTGTTAGTGTTAGGTTTAGGGTTCGGCGTATGGGTAGGGGTAGGGTTAGGGTGAGTCCATCTTTAGGATATGTGTTAGGGTCATGGTTAAATGTTATCTTGAAGTGTTAGGGTTAGGTTTAGGTTTAGGGATAGGGTAAAGGTTTAGGGTTGTTCCACCATTAGGATAAGGATTAGAGTTAATGTTAAGGGTTATGTTTAAGGCTTAGAGTTGCGGATTAGTGTTAGTGGTTAGGGTTTTGTGTTAGTGTTTTTATTAGGGTTTGTTTAGAGTTAGGGTTAGGCTTAGGGTTAGGGTGGGTCTACAATTAGCATAGTGGTTATGATTACGTTAGCATTAGAGTTAGGGTAAGGGTTAGTTTTAGGTTACCATTAGGGTTAGGGTTATTATTAGGGTTAGGCTTTAGGGTTAGAGTAATTTAGATTAAGGTTAAGGTTAGCTTTAGGTTGAGGATTAGATTTTAGGTGTAGAATAAGAATTAGGATTATGGTTAGTTTTAGGGTTAGGGATTACATTTAGGGTTAGTGGTAGGGTTAGGGTAATGTTTAGGGTAAGGGGTAGGGTTAGGGGTTAGGGTTAAGGTTTGTGTTAGGTTTAGGGTTAGGATTATAGGATTAGGGTTAGGGTTAAGCTTAGGGTGCCATTAAGGTTAGGCTTAGGGTTAGGTTTAGGGTACTATTAGTGTTAGGGTTACGGTTAACGTTAGGCTTTAGGGTTAGAGTAATTTTGGTTAGGGTTAAGGTTAAGATTAGGATTAGGGTTAGGGATTATGTTTGGGGTTAGTGTTAAGGTTAGGGTTTGTGCTTAGGTTTATGTTTAGTGTCAGCGTCATTAGGGTTAGGGTTATTGTTAGGGTAGGGTTAGGGTTAGGATTAATCTTAGGGTTACATTTTTGGGTTACTGTTTTTATTAGGGTTAGGGTTAGGGTTATTGTTAGGGTTTAGTGTTAGGGATCGGGTTATAGTTATTGTTAAGGTTTAGTGTTAGTGTTCCAGTTAGGGTTAGGGTTAGCGGTTAGGGTTAGGGTTAAGGTTTGGTGTTAAGGTTAGGGTAAGGATTAGGTGTTTAGGGTAAGGGTTAGGGTTAGGGGTTAGGTTTATGGTTAGGGTTAGTGTTAGGGGTTAGGGATAGGTTTAGGGTTAGGCGGTTAAGTTTAGTGGGTAGGGTTAGCTTTAGTGTTAGGGTTAGGTGTTAAGGTTACGTTTTAGGGTTAGGGTTAGGGGTAGAGTTAGGGTGGGTCCAAAATTAGGATAAGGGTTAGGATTAGAGTTGAGGGTTATGTTTAAGGATTATGGGTTAGTGTTTGTGTTAGGGTTAGAGTTAGGTTTAAGCCTTTAGGGTTAGGGTCATGTTGGTTAGGGTAAGTTTTATAGTTAGGATTAAGTTTAGGCGTTAGGTTTAGTGATAGGGTTAGGGGTAGGTGTAGGGTTAGGGTTAGGGTGGGTCCATAATTAGGATAATTTTTAGTGTTAGGATTAAGGGTTATGCTTAAGGGTTAGGGTTAGGTTTAGGGTTAGGATTAGGGTTAAAGTTAGGTTTAGGGTTAGGGTTAGAGTTAATTTTATATTTAGGGTGCTGGTAGTGTTAGGGTTAGAATTTGGGTTAAGGTGCCATTAGGGTAAGGGTTAGGGTTTTGGGTCATATGGGTTAGAGTTAGGGTTAAGGTTAGGGTTAGGTTTAGAGTTAGTGTTAGTGTTAGGGTTAGGCCATCAGTGTTAGGTTCTTTTGAGTTAGGGTTAGTGTTATGATTCGGGTCATTAGGGTTAGGGTTAGGGTTAGGGTTAGGGTTAGGGTTAGGGTTAGGGTTAGGTTTAGGTGTTAGGGTTAGGGTTAGGATTACATTTAGGGTTAGGTTTAGGGTTAGAATTAGAGTTAGGGGTTTAAGGTTATGCTTAGAGGATTAGGTTTATAGTTAGGGTTAGGGTTAGGGTTGGTCCACCAATAGGATAAGGATTAGCGTTAGGTTAGTGTGCCATTAGGTTTAGAGTTTGGGTTCGGGTTAGGCCATTAGGGTTAGGGTCATTTGGGTTAGGTTTAGGGTAATGTTTAGGGTTAGTGTTAGTGTTAGGGTTATGTTTAGGTTTAAGGTGGGCACAACATTAGGATCAATGTTAGGGTTGTGGTTAAGGGTTATGTTTAAGGGATTAGAGTTAAGGGTTACTGGTTAAGGTTTTGTGTTAATGTTTGGTTTAGGGTTAGTGTTAGTGTTGGGTTTAGTGTTTAGGATTAGGTTTAGGTTCATGTTTCTGGTTAGGGTTAGTTTTTTGGGTATAGATTAAGGTTAGCTTTATGTTTAGGATTAGACTTTAGGTCTAGAATAAGGGTTAGCATTAGGGTTGGGGTTAGGGATTATGTTTAGGGTTAGGGTTAGTGTTAGGGGGTTAGGGTAAGGTTAGGGTTAGGTTTAGGATGCCTTTAAGGTTACGGATAGGGTTATGTTACGCGTTAGTTTAGGGTCATTAGGGTTAGGGTTAGGGTTCATGTCAGGGTTAAGGTTAGGCCATTAGGGTTAGGGTCATTTGGGTTCGGGTTCGGGTTAGGGTTAGGGGTTAGGGTTAGGTTTAGGTTTAGGGTTGGTTTCAGGGTGGGTGAACCATTAGGATATAGGTTAGGGTTAGGGTTAATGGTTATGTTTAAGTGTTAGGGGTTAGGGTTAGTGTTCGGGTTAATGTGGTTCCACCATTAGGATTAGGGTTAAGGTTAGGTTTAGGGTGCCTTTAAGGTTAGGGTTGGGGTTAGGTGTTATGGTTCGGGTCATTAGGGTTAGGGTTAAGTTTAGGGTTAGGGTTAGGCCATTACGATTAGTGTCATTTGAGTTCGGGTTAGGGTTAGGGCTATGGTTATGTTTAGGGTTAGTGTTACGGTTAGGATTTGAGTTAGGGTTAGGGTTAGGCTTGGGGTTAGGGTTAGGGTTAGGGTTAGAGTTAGGTGTTAGGGTTATGGTTAGGGTTAGTGTTACGGTTAGGATTTGAGTTAGGTTATAGTTAAGGTTACAGTTAGGGGTTAGGCTTAGGGTTATGGTTTGTGTTACGGTTAGGGTTAGGTTTAGGGTTAGGGTTGGGGTTAGGGTTAGGGTTAGGGTTAGGGTTAGGGTTACTGTTAGGGTTAGAGTTAGGTTTAGGGTGCCTTTAAGGTTAGGGTTAGGCTTTGGGTTCGGGTTAGGTTTAGGTTTTAAATTTAGGTTTAGAGTTAGTGTTAGGTCTACATTTAGGGTTAGGGTGCCATTAGGGTTAGGGATAGGGTTAGGGTTATGGTTAGGGTTAAGGTTACGGTTAGGGTTACGGTTAGGTTCATGATTAGGGTTAGGGTTAGTTTTAGGGTTAGGGCTAGTGTTAGGGTTCGGGTTAGGTTAGGTTTAGGATTCGGTTAGTGTTGTTAGGGTTAGGGTTCGGGTTAGGTTAGGTTTAGGATTCGGTTAGTGTTAGGGTTAGGGTTAGGCTTCGGGTTAGGTTAGGTTTAGGATTCGGTTAGTGTTAGGGTTAGGATTGTGGTTAGGGTTAGGTTTAGGGTTATGGTTATAGTTAGGGTTAGGGTAAGGGTTAGGGTTAGAATTTGGTCTAGGGTTAGAGTTAGGCGTTAGGTGTTTGGGTTAGATTTAGGGTTTAGGTTTAGTGTTAGGGTTACGGTTAGGGTTACTGTTAGGTTTAGGTGTTAGGGTTAGGGTTAGTTATAGTGTTAGGGTTAGGTTTGGGCTAGGGTTAGTTTTAGGCTTAGTGTTAGGGTTCGGTTTAGAGTTAGGGTTAAGTTTAGTGTTGGGTTAGAGTTAGGTTTAAGTTTAGTGTTGGGTTAGGGTTATGTTTCGGGTTAGGGATAGGGAGTTAGGGGTAGTGTTAGCGTTCGAGTTAGGGTTAGGATTAGGTTTAGGTTTAGTGTTAGAATTAGGGGCTTATGGTTAGGGTTAGGGTTAGGTTTAGGGGTATGTTTATGGTTAGGATTAGAGTTAGGGTTAGGTTTAGGGTTAGAGATAGGGTTAAATTTAGATTTAGTGTTGGGTTAGGGTTAGGGTTAGGGTTATTGTTAGGGTTAGGTTTAGGGTTATGGTTAGGGTTATGGTTAGGGTTAGGGTTAGGGTAAGGGTTAGGGTTAGAGTTTGGTCTAGGGTTAGGGTTAGGGGTTAGGTGTTTGGGTTAGGGTTTATGTTTAGTGTTAGGGTTACGGTTAGGGTTACTGTTAGGGTTAGGTGTTAGGGTTAGGGTTAGTTATAGTGTTAGGGTTAGGGTTAGGTTTGGGCTAGGGTTAGTTTTAGGCTTAGTGTTAGGGTTCGGGTTAGGGTTAGGGTTAAGTTTCGTGTTGGGTTAGAGTTAGGGTTAAGTTTAGTGTTGAGTTAGGGTCATGTTTCGGGTTAGGGATAGGGAGTTAGGGGTAGTGTTAGCGTTCGAGTTAGGGTTAGGGTTAGGCTTAGGTTTAGTGTTAGGGTTAGGTTTAGGAGTATGTTTAGGGTTAGGATTAGATTTAGTGTTAGGTTTAGGGTTAGAGATAGGGATAAATTTAGGTTTATTGTTAGTGTTAAGGTAAAGGTTAGGGGTT